>APFE031083198.1:88906-143964 GCA_000404065.3 Pinus taeda | reverse complement strand
GAGACCTTTGCACCTGTCGCAAGGTATTCTTCCATACCGACGATTATTGCTCTCTCAACGCAGATGGGATGGCACATTCATTAGATGGATGTGAGGACCGCATTCCTCAATGGAGTCATTGAGGAGGAGGTGTACATTGAGTAGCCCAAAGGCTTTGAGGTCTTCAGCAACTGTGTAGGCTCAAGAGAGACACATCGAGGTATGGATTGGATGAGGTGAAGCTATGTGGCTTCGTGGATGCAGATTGGGTAGGGAGCTCAACGGATGACATTAGGTACTATCATATTAGAGATTGTGTGCAGTAGAGGATCATGTTACTTTCATACATTCCAACGGAGGATCAGGATGTTGATATTCCAATGAAGGCTCTCACCAGGAGCAAATTCGAATACCACTAAGGTAGGATAGGGGTTGTTGATAATCCATATCTTGTTGAGAGGGAGTGTTGAGATTGCACAATATGATGGAGCTTAGTGAAAAGAGTCGCCTTCACTAAGTGGGCCCGCAGGCAAATTATGGCACAAAGTCTATTTTTAGACTATGTCTATTTTTATACATATGGATCATGTCTATGAGTTGCAAGATGTTGTTTATGGATGATTGATCAAGCTAGCAAAAATATATGGACTTCTCTTTTTAGACAACAGCAGTGACACTGTCAAGTCTAGTTATAGAGCAGTCAAATATTATTAGCTTATAATAATATTTAGACTATAAAATTTAACTTATTCTCTTGGAGCACTTCAGTTTGAGCTACAGATGTGGCACATGCAGCTGTCAGAAGGAAATACATTTTCTTTGTGGGTCAGTTGAGTTGTTGCATCCATGACTTCATCTAGAACTCAATCAGTTGAGTTCGGTGGAGCTGATTGTGGAGTTGATGGAGTTGTGTTCAGTTTGACTTGGTTAAACTAGTTGTAATTAGTCTAACTGAAAATAGAATAATGATGAGTTGTTAAACTAATTATTAAGTCATAATGCAACTAAAGAATACATCAGTTAACTTAGTTTCATGTCAGTGCATGTTCAGTTCAGCAGGGACAGGTGTTAGAGGATCAGATTGCTATCAGTTGTGAATATAGTTGTGCATGAGGATTTTCAAAATCAATGGGATTGAGTTATGCCAATGAGAATTGGAAAATACCAAGTGATTATAGCCTCTTCTCACGTGATTCCTAGTGTGAGTGATTCTTTTGAGGTAAATACGAGTTTGGTTCAACCATTCTCATCCATTCTTGAGCAGGTATTGAGCAGTGGAGGCAGGCAAGCAGTGGAATATATTTGGAGATCAGATCTGAGTTGTATTGTGTGTAACAGGTGAAGATAGTGCTAGATACTTGTGAGAAGTATTGACTATTGTAATGTTACATGTTCTCAATCATTAATATACAGATAGTATGGGGTTTTTAGCTGTAAGCTTTCCTTGGGTTACATACTGTGTTAACGTGTGCATGCTCTTGATGTTTTATTGTTATTGATGTTGCTATATTGATGATCAACGTAGAGGAGCTTATGATTTTTGTATGTATTCTGCAATAGTACATGATCAAGATAGTCTCCATTGAATATGATTTTATTATTCAAAATTTCTACATGGTTCACCAGAATTAGTCAACAATACATAATATAATGAAGGAAAGTATCGTTTAGGGGGTTTACTTATCCTTGTAGATCTTCTAACACCACTTTTAGGTGTTTGAGGTGCTTGTTTCTATTGTGGTTGTTTTTCTAGCTGTTGATCATTATGATTTTCAAGCACCATTACTTTTCTTGTGATATCGTCATGCACTGTGTATTGTCTGTTTTCTTTTTCCTGTTTCTTTTCCTGCAGCTGATCCTTATACAAAACCTTTTCATTGAATATAACATCTATGATCCTGATGATTTTATGTTTTTTGTAATCATAATAGCCATAACCAAAATCATTAACACCATATCCAATAAATGTACATTTCCTTGTTTTTGCCTCAAGCTTTGTTCTATTTTTTTTATTAACGTGGACAAACACTTAACAACCAAAAGTTTTTAAAAACGAGTAGTTTACCTTTTTACCTGTCCATGGCTCCTTTGGAATACCACCATACAAGGACCTTGAAGGCCGTTTGTTTATTAGATAAATAACAGTGTCTACAACATCTGTCCAAAATTGTAAAGGCGATCCTGCATGTAATCTCATGCACCTTGCACGCTCCATAATTGTCCTATTCATCCTTTCTGACACCATTTTGTTGTGGTGTTCCTGGAATTGTATTCTCTCTACTAATTCCATTCTCTTAACAGTACCTATGAAAATCTTTGCTGCAATATTCACCTCTATTTTCTGATTTGAGACACCTCAACTTTTTTCCTATATGATTTTCAACCAAAGCTTTCCATTTCTTGAAAGTATCAAATACATCAGATTTATTTCGAATACAATAAATCCAGGTTTTTTGGTTGCATCATCAATAAAAGTAAAATAATAATGAGAGCCACCAAGAGATGATACCTGAGCAGGTCCCCATACATCTGTATGCACAAACTCTAATTTTTCACTCTTCTTTTCTTTCCCAACTCTAAGGAATCTGAATCGATTCTATTTTCCATAAACACAATTCTCATAGAATTTTAAATCAACATGCTTCAAACCTGGCAACAAATTTCTTCAGTGAAGAATCTACATTCGCTTCTCACTCATGTGCCCCAGCCTATGAGGCCACAATACCATATCTTCTCCTATAGTGGTTAAAGCATTAACATAATTAAAAATATTATTGCATAAATACAATGTACCAACCTTTCCTCCTTTCGCTATTACCAAGGATCCTTTAGTGACCTTCCAGATTTTATCTATGAAAGTAGCTATGCAACCTTCACCTCCCAACTGCCCTATTGAAATTAAATTTTTCTTTAGATTGGGAGCATGCCTTACCTCATTTAATAGCCATAGATTTTCATTTTGCTATTTTCTGAAAACTATACCCATTCCAACGATTTTACACAGTTTATCATCACCCAATCGAACCTGTGCATAATCTCCTTGAACATAAGCATGAAAATGTTTATTATCAGGTGTGGCAAGGAATAAGGCCCTTGAATCTACCACCCATGCATCAATAATATTTTCTAATGAAAGAATCAAAGCATCTTGCAACACATCACCTGTTACATTCAATTCATGATTAGTTTCTTGTTGCGCGTCTCCTTCTTTTCCCTTCTGAGACTTGCAGTCTTTCTTCAGATGTCCTTTCTTCCCGCATTTCCAGTACACTATCCTCGATCCGAACTTGGATCTGCCTTTTCTTGACTTACTGCGATATCCTAGGCTCTTTCCTCTTTCTATTTTTCTTCCCCTAGTCTCTACAATCAAAGCATTACCTGATGTCCCACCGGAGCTTTTCCATCGTATTTCCTAACTAAGGATTGCATCGACAACATCATTAAACTTTAAGGTACTAGATCTAGAGACAGAGTTGCTAATGGCCATAACTAAATCATTCGAACATTTTGGAAATGACCACAGAAATAACAGAGCCCTAACTTCATCATCAAAAGATACCCCTACAGAACTTAACTGACTTGTAACTGTATTAAAATCATTTAAATGATCAGCAACAGATCCACCTTTTGACATCTTCATATTAAATAAATGCCTAATAAGAAATACCTTATTTAAGGTCGAGGGTTTTTCATATAGTTTGGCTAATGTTGACATTAAACCCTCTGTTGTTGTTTCCTTTGAAATATTAAATGCTACTGATACCACTAGGCATAGCTGTATTGTTCCAAGTGCCTTTCTATTTAGAATATCCCATTCTGTGTCTATCATACTCTTCGGCTTCTTTGTCTTTCTGCTCAATGGCAGGTATAGATCTCTCTGATATAGATAATCTTCCATCTGCATCTTTAACAGCTCATAGTTTTGGCCATTGAATTTTTCGACCCTAAACTTACCATATTCTACCATTGCTCCCACTCAAACCAAGAACAGTTCTCTCCTGCGAGTTTATCAGCCAAATAGACCTTCAGCTCTGATAACAATTTTTAGAAAATTATATATTATAGAGCAATGGAACATTTAAAATATTGCAAAAATATAAACATAAAAAACGCATAAAACAAGAGAGACAGAGGTATACATGGTTCACCCAGTTTGGGCTACGTCCATGGAGAAATAGTCAGTCCTTCTTTTATTATATTATCCAACCAACTTAAGAGATACATCCTACAATAGATCCACTAGAACTCCCTCTTCACTCTCAATCTCCTCTCTCTTCCTCACTAAGAATACAGATCTACATAGACGTAATACAATTCCCTCATATATAGTGAGGGGTTTCCTTCTAGGGCAAAAAACCCTAAATTAAACATAACTTCTACTATCAGATCTCTACCTAATGAACAACCCAGGTTGATTAGAAATTACTATACTTTTACAAGGCAATTTTACATCTATTCTTGGCTTCGAGGGCATTGCCCCAGAAACCCCCGTCGCAGGGGGGCTCCCAAAGGACGAAGCTGGTCCACTGTGGACCCCTCCTACAACGAATATTTTACAGGTGGCGTTGCCACCCCATTTCGAACCAGGGTCTAATGCAGCAATACATTTGAATACAGAAGATAATCAGTCTCCACACCCAACATGTTCTTGTTGCTTGCAAATGTTGGAAAGTACATTCATGCATGGCGCAAGGATTCTTTTATTTTTTCTCCTTTTTTCTTCTAGGCCTACTAGCCACCTCAACGAGGTTTTTAACTAGTAGGTCTACCTAGGCACCTCAAAGGAGGCTTTCACCTAGGATATTTTCTTTTTTCTCTTTTTTTCTTTTTTTTCAACCCATTGACCACCTCATGGAGGCTTTCAATTAATGAGCCAATCTGAGGCACCTCCAAGGAGATTTTCACCTTATATTTGTTTTCTCTTAGTTTTCAATTTTTTTTTTTATTTTCTTTTCTTCTACCCTACCCTACTTGAAAAACAAAATAACTTTCACGTTAACATGACAGACAAAATGATGTGGAGGCTTCAAATGTATGCTTTGACATGTACCTGGATTTCAGAGACCAAATGATTTGACTTTGAAAGGATCAAACATAGTTGAGGAAGAGAGTGATGTTTCAACTCAGTGACTTTCTAGAACCATATTTCAATATAGTTGTGACATGTCTAGTTCACTTGCTAATTTATATCATCTTGTATGTCTTCTTCCACCATGACCTTCAAGTCTTCCTCTTTTTGTTGATTGATCTCTTAAATACATTGAGGATTTGATCGTAACCATGAGGTAGCTTTCTCACTCTCTGATATTTTTATCTTCTCTTTATCAAACGCAGCCTATGGTTCTTTGATCTTCTCTTCCAACTCTTCTTCTTCTGGATGTGGTCCTTCAATGATATCAATATAATCCCTTTTTTGCAATACTCTTCCTGAGGTATGGTGAATACCATTGAGCTCAAGAGGAGTTGTTTGGAAGTATTTACTTCAGCATTGTAAGAGGGTTGAGATACTTCAAGTGTGGGTTTGGAAATGGTGGTACAGGTAGTTGAGTGGGAGTGTATATTTGAGATGGATGTGGATGAGGCTATGGTTGTGGTGGTGGTGAATGGTAGGGATAACATGGAGTTTGGTATGTAGGATATTGAGGAAAATATTGAGGATATTTTGGATGGCTCCCATAGCTTTCTTGCCAACCTTGTTGCCAAGATTGGTTTTGGGGTTGAGATGGCCAATGTTTCCAACGGAAGGGTGTGTTCCAATTACTTTGAGGTGGATGTGAATAGGCATGAAATTGTGAATTAGGCTCTTATATCATATCAGGTTGAATAGGCTACCATGGTCCTCTTAGAGCTGCATAACATTGTTGCATTGGCAATTGACTTGCTCCCTTGTCCTCTTAGTGAACTTCCTTCAACCTTGGTAATGAGGAGCAACATTTCACATCATGTGATTCTGCATGGACAACACAAAGATCTTATTTTTTCTCATTTCATATTCTTAAAATTTCTACATGTTTGGCTAGATTGCTAAGAATTTCTATTTTAAAGTCATCAAACAAATTTCCAAGTTTAGCTTGACTTATCGATCTTGATGGTTATTTACCTACGCTTGGTTTTCTTCTTGCTATGTGTTTGCATGTTTCACAAATTTTCTCAAACGATAATTCATATACATCACCTGCACTCATGAGATTAAGGATATCAATCAACTCATCCATAATTGTTCTAAGTAAGAGGGTATTTAGTGTGTGAGATCCTAAATGATGTAGTTTTTCCCTCCTAACATTATACATAAGCCTCTCTATTAGATCCTCTAGACTCCCATCTTCTCCTTGATTCATTCTAAAGATTTATTCTTTAAGATCATGATCTTTACATTTTTCTATAAATATCATTTGCGTATCATTCCATGATATTATTGAATTAATCCCTAAACTCATGAACCGTTCAAGAGCTCTATCTTTCAATGTTGCCAAAAAAAATCTCAATTTTTGATTTTTTAATAAGTAGCAATAAGATCTACAAACAATATCAAATTCAAAGAGAAAGGTTTTTGGATCCTCTGACCTTAGAAAATGAAATTTTGGAAGAAATGATGGAGTAATGTTCTTCATGTGCACACTTCCATCAGTATCTTGAATGGGAAATCCGATAGGATCTTCCTTATTGTCATCATTGCCATCAATTTCTTCTACATTCTTCAACATCTTCTTCTTCTACCTGAAAAAGTGAATGGTGATATGGCTCTTACTGCACCATGTGATGAATTGGGGTGGTGGGTTGGTCTTGGAGATTTTTTGTTTTGTTTTTATGATTGAATGAAAACACTAATGAAATGCACTTTTGAAATGAAATATGCCTAATGCAATTATTTTTTTTGTTTTTTCAAAAAACTAAAATGAAAAGAATCAACTAGGGAAGAAAACAATGCCTATTTTGACACCTCCCCAGTAATGGCACCAAAAAGTTATGAGTCTCAGTATTGCAACAAGAATGTTTCAACTCCTAAGGCTATCGACTTTAATTATCAACCCGAGGTTCGTACAAAATTAAGAGGTGTCAGCACTATATATGAGGCATACAATGTGTCCCTCCTTTGATGTCATGATGTAATGGAGTGCATGTACTAAAGTCAAATTCTAAATGAATTGTAGAAAATGAAATGTTTGAAATGGAACCTTAACCTGTTGCAAGAAACAAATTACAAGGAAAGAGACAAAAATTCAATGGTAAATCACACCATGTCCTAATTAAATGCCAAGAAACTATGCTTTACAATAACGATAAATTATCATGAACCAAATGTTACTATCTAAGAATGGAAGTAAGAAGCATCAAACATCACTAATGTGCAAGTAAAGGGACTGAAATAAATATGGTTTTGTCTTTTTTTTCATGCAAAATCAAGTATGCAAACTAATGTCTTTGGGTGATGTGGAAGGTGAGGTAAGGATGTTGGAGGTTGGATGGAAGGGTTAGGATATGGTTGGATGGTGTGAGAGACTCTTGGAAGGCATTTGGTGACTTCATAGAGGTTTTCCATCAATTTGGCCTCAAAACAGACCATTTCAGGAAAACCTACAAGATGTACTAGAAACCTACACGATGATCATGTGGGAATTATAGGAAACCTACAAAATACAACCGAGAGACAAATTTGAGGTGTTCAAGGTGATGGGAGGCCTAGAAAAGTTGTGTGATGGGTGGAATGGAGTGGGAAAATTTCTAGCATCACTCAAAACTCAAAACCAAAGTGAGGAGATGGATGTATTCGCTCAAAAAACCTGGAGAAGTTTCCTCCTGAAATGATGAAATTAGTGACAGTATAATGACCAAGCAAATCAAATCCAAATTGAATGGGAAAAATTTTCTTATTAAATAGGATTTATTCGGTGCCTATTCCAAGTAGAATCACTCAGAAAGACCTATGTTAACCCATGAAAAAAATAAAAAATAAAAACATTACTAGTTGAAAATCTAGAAATTTGAGAATTAGTGAGCTAGTAAATCTATGAAATGCCTAACCAAATCAATTGAAAAATAAATTAGGTAATTTGTTTCATGAAATATATTGTTTTTCTGATCTAATTGAAGTGGAATAAAGTCTATTGAAGCTCGTTAGCATGCTCTAAAAAATAGCAAAAATTTATTTTTCTTTGCTAAAAAGGAGGTCCAACAATCTAGATTTGGGAGTAAGAAGACTAATCCAAGCAACTCAATGATTATTATGAAATTCCGAATCTTTTCCAAGGATGAAATAATTCTTGTTATCCTGCAAAATAACTTACATCAACCATTTAACCCAATCCTACAACAAGATATCATTAATACTAAATGTAGAAATAGAAAGAAATACAAACTTGAGATGCATCTAAATAAGAAATGAAAAGAAGGAAAGAAAATGATACAAAAGGGCTATAAGGTTCCTGGGATGGCCAATCCTAAGGAAACTTAGAGACCTATGGAGGAGAAAAATATTTAGAAGCTGAACATGACACCAATCTTCATTATTTTCATTAATAGAATTACATTCCTACAAGAAAATACAATGGAGCTGCAAAAATATACTCTCTCCATAATAACACTAATGAAAATCTATTCCCTAGAGAAAATTCAACTTGGTTCTTATACAAAATTATTGGGAATCATTCCTCCCAACAAAAATCCCTTGATTAATGGATCTAGTCCCCAATTCTAGGAATTTGCATTAAATGGCAGGGAACACATTCCTAGATTTTCTCAATCATTCCCTAGAGAAAAATTAGACTTGGTACTTATACAAAATGATTAAATATCATTACCCATGAATGGAGGCATCTTTCCATGCCAAAATCCCTTGATTAGTGGATCTTCTCCCTTGATTAGTGGAACACATTGCTAGATTTTCTCAATCATTGGAGTTCCAAAATCTGTGCCATAATTTCATAATATATTGTTGACTGATTATTTATTATTGATTCTCCAGTAGTAGGGAACAAGTCCCTAAATTATCTCCTCCTCCAACTCATCATCATTTTCCCAATATTCTCATAATATTCCACAAATATTGGCACAGATATTCAATTATTCGTAAACCTTTCTATTCAATATATTAAAGTTAAAAATAAATTATTTAATGCAAAAAGAGAGGTTTAATGTGTTGAAGGATGGTCATAGGCCTTAATTTATGTTTTAAATTAGAGGCATGGGCCTTAATTAATGTCTAATTTAGAGGCCCATCACGGTCTCTCTTGATCCAAACATGATGGCTTTGGATTCAAGCTCAGCTTTTGGTACTGCTTGTATCTCCTCAACCTCAATTGAAGGTAAAAATTGGGGTGCTTCAAGTGCATCAAGGATTGGAGCTTTAGGTGGAGATTGTGGCATTGTGCGTCTCCTTCTTTGGGGCATTACCTCAGGAGTTGCTACCAATAGTTTCCCTTCTCCTCTCTGCAACTTTAACCTTGTAATCATCACAAATTTGAAACCATTAAATCCCTACTTGCATAAAACTCAAGAAATCAAGAAAATAACCTTTGGTCTGATACCAAATCGATTTGTTATTGAATGTTAGTTTTTCTATGATAATTTCAACTTCAGATTTATAAAAAAAGGTAAATTTTATCAATTTTTACGTGAAATTCATGAGAAAAATAACATGAAAAACAAGTGTTGAACAAAAACAAGTAAATGTACAACAAACCATCAAAATTAACACTTACCATAATGTCTTGATGAAGGAGTTCACCCCTCCTAGGCTACATCTCCTTGGTCTACCTTCCATGGCTTAGGCATCTGTATCAGCTCAATAATGGAAAGAGTGTTGTTTACAATGCTCTATTGCTCTTGAAATCTACTTCAATGTGCTCATAATGTCCAAATCAACTAGGAACACCTTTTCCTGATCCCAATTTGGTCGAATTTTTCCCAAGTTGTGATCAAAACAGTTTCTCCTAGTAAACCTCCACTAAAACTAGAGGAACTCCTGTTAACTCAACTAAAACTAGAGCTACTGTTGAAATAGGAGACTGCCAAAATTCTGCCAAACTAAACTCCAATTTAATTAAATGCTAAGCATGTTTAATTAGTTTTAAATCTGGATTAGTGCAAATACCACACTGTTAAGCTAACTGTTAGCCTGACAATTAGTAGTAGTGGACAAATGTCGTGGTCTTTCCATCGGTTAAGCTAGAAGTTATGGTAATGTTGGCCACTGGTTGGTTAACCATAAACGTATCTAGATGGAGTGTTCACATGGAGGGGGTTAACCCACGATCTGGCCCTCTCCTAACCCCCAATCACAAACCTTTGAAAATTCAAATACGTATTGTGACCATAGAATATTAACCCATGAGTGGGTGGTGTAATGGTAAGATTGTTGATTAATGCGTAAGAGGTCATAGGTTTTGCATTGGTGACCTGGACATTATTTTTCCACTGCACACCATTGTCACCAGTCCATTGGGGAGGGACATGTGGTGGACTCCAGGCTTGCCACTTGTCCTCTCCTCGTTTGTCAACCATAAACCAATAAAAACGAACCAACTCACCATACCATTGACCAATAGTAACGAGCTACTTGGCAAATATTACTAGACATTAACCAACTTTGACCGTCCCCAACCACTTTCCACGTCACTAGTACAAACTACTCATGAGGAAGGTACTGTAGCTTTTTTTTTCCAAAATTCCTTTGTTTGGCAAAGAGGATAGAATGTGATATCTTCCCCATACAATCCAGTTTTGAGTGAAACAAGTTGCGCTGGGATAGTTTTTCCGAGATGGACACGGTCCTTCATTTTTTTAGCGGTTATGAGAACTTTGATTTTTGAGCTAAATACTAAGTACCTAATCAATCACCTCTTTGTTAACCCTCCAAAAATTACATAAAACTACAGACCTTCAAACACTTGCAAAAATTCACAATTTAGAGCTACCTTTAGAACTAAAATTTGGAACCTCTTTAATATATCTCTCCAGTAGTTTTTTAGGGTCTCATAAACAATATCCACTTACAAAATATTCCTTCTTGATGTTCTTATAACTTCCTCAAAGCTAAATTGTTTGAGTGTGATAGTAACACAAATGTCCCAATTATCATATAACAAATTTGATTACATTCCTGAAATAAAATATTTTCAGAACATGAAAGTAACATAAAGTGTCATGATTGACACAACTGAAATATATTCATTACTAGTGAGACGGTTCTAGTGGAGGGACCCAGGATCAATGAGATGGATAAACTAGTTGATCACACTTTTTCCAAAAAGTTCCATTCAGTAGAGGAGGGCGAAAGTAGTATCGATATGCTACCTTCAGGATACTCAACTTAGTGTAATTTAGCTTGTCAATGAAAAGAAAAATTGCCATCCAACTCAACTGGAAATCCCTCCTCAGAAAATTAACTATAATTTCACCTTTGAAGGTGGGAGTCTTCTAATGAAAAGAGTCATTTTCTCTATTTTCCACTACCAATAATTGTTGATAATGCTCCCATGGGACTAATTTCTCTAACACATCCCAACAATTGGAAAACCTATCTCTCGTCCTTTTCTCAAAATTCAAATCAAAGGGAGACATAAATTTTAATAAATCACCTAAGCACTCCTCAGCCTTCACTTTGGCTACTTCTTTCTAAACAATTTTGGAAATCTGTTATTTCTCGTGTCCTATCAACAAAAACCAATGTCCTCATCTCACTTGTAGGATTTCCATTGAGTTACTTAATAGTATTTTTTAGTTGTCTTCGCATTTTTGACATCCTCCTCTTTAGAAGACCTGATAAAATATTCAATATCTTTGATGGTGATCTTTTGATCTTCTACTAAGGTGATGTGCTCCCATATGTTATCCATTTCAGAGATGATGTCATCAAATATTAATTCCATGGCCTCAATCAGGGCCATATTCCATTTTAATATGTTCTTTATCTCTATGATCCTCCCATTGACAACCTTGAAATTGTTGTTAACTTGTTCTATGTTGCTTCTGGCTATCTCCAACTATTTCTCCTTTTATGTGAGAGCATTTTGAGTACTCTCCAAATCACACTGCACCTTCTTAAGCTCATTCTCAGATATTTTAACTCTGTGTGGGCATTAGTCCATTTTTTAATGGGACTTTGTGGGTCCTCTATCATGAATACAACACAAATATCTTAATAAATTTTTTCCTAGAGATCTGCAACATGCTTCTTGAGGACTACTACCTCATTGTTCCTATATATTAGATCCTTGGCTAGGATTTTCTTTTCTTCCTCCACCTGAGAAAACTCCTCAAATTACACATGCTCACTTGCAAGTATTTTCAGCTTGTGCCTTAGGTCGTAGATCTCAAATTGTGATATCTGAATGTTGGCCTCCACAGTAGTTTTATCCTTTGGCTTTACACCCAGTTTGATAATAAACTCTTTGTAGTCTTCATTTGGAAAATGAAGGACTATATATTTGGCCTTTTATTTCTTTAGCTCGATGTAAGATTTTCTAAGAGTTTCTCAACCTTGCTGACAATCAAGGCACTTTTTCTTAGCTCATTGTATAAGATTTCTCTTTCCTGCCTATGCTAATTTATTTTTTCCTCCCATTAGATGCTTGCCATGTCTAAATATAGGTCTATAGTCCTAAATTATTACCTTGATGGGAGGGATTGTGTTGTAGGGTGATGCCAAGAGAGATTCTTTTTATTCCTTTCCAAGTACATGGTAGCTAGTAGCCTGGTATAATAATGGATTGAGTGTGATGTCAACCAGTACAACATGTACTATCTGAAATTTTTATGCCTCTCCTCCATCACTTGTACTTATTCCCTTTTAAGTCTTGCTATATATGAGCTTATGAAAGTTCCTAATATATTCACCTCTATGTAATTGGAAATTGTAGTTTGTCAGGAGTCTTCTAAGCATACCTCAAAGCCTTCTTGATCTAACTTCCTTTCAGTCAGCGAGGTATCAAACTCTTTCTCAACCTCTACCTTGGTCAACTTGGTCCTATTTCGATATGCATCCTCTTCCATCTTTGTGTCTCTAGTTTTGTCCAAGATTCTCTTTTATTCTTTAAATTTGGAGGTGGTGTTTCAATTTCCATTTTTGTATTAATAGGCCAGGAGACAAAATTAGCATTCCATTAAAGCTCAGGTTTATATTCATGCACATAAGCCAAAGCATTGATAACCTTTTACCTATTGGATATTATCTCACGAGGATCATAGTGCCACACCTCTGCTATTTCAAAATTAAATTCTTTCAACATGTCTTCTACCTACTGAAAGGCTATCTAGCATTAACAATAAAAGGACCCACTGCCTCAACCAATTTAAACATGTAGCCATTTTTAATAGGGTCGAAGTGGATTTGATCAACATTCAGGTTCGTTCTGATGAATTATAAGGAAAAAATTCTCATGGGCATGAATTTAGGTAAGTGGTATGGGTGAAGCTCTAATCCATAAGCCATAATCCCAATGTATTCCTCAAACAGGTACCAATCTCCTACCCTTTTATCTTTTTTGAGTTGTAGGATTCCTTTTTTTAGGAAGGATCCTAGGGGGTGGAAGATTATTTATAATTGTATAGGTAGTGGAAATGTAAGTGGAGATGAGCTAGTAAAAGCCCTAGTTATTATCCCTTTTCATTTAGACACCATCCCAATCAAAAGATGGCTTTCTTTAGCTATGATAATACATGACACTCAAGCCCAAGTATTCAAATTTATCTACATGAGTGTACCTAAACATATAAACCAATAAAGAATAATATATGAAGTAATTAGTAGGAAAATGGTGAAGCTAGAATTTTATAGATTTTAGCGAGAAATGAGGGTATGCCAAGGACGATGTGTGGTAGCATCACGATGTGTAGAGCCCTATGGTAATGTTGGTAACATTATTTATTTCCTCTTCTACAAAAAGTAGGGAAATAAAAATTAGAATGGGATGTACTTCCTCTAAAAATATAGAAACATGGAGTCTGTCAGCAATTGGGAGGGATTGATTTCAAGGCACTAGAATTAGTTGGAGGAATGTTTTTTGTGCTCTAGCTAGGAACCCATTGCAAGTATGAAAGAGAGTAGCTTCTATAAACCTCTCAAGGGTGGAATATTTTGGAGATAGGAGGGAATTTTGGAGCAATTCTAGTATGGCTTCTAGAATATTCTCTCAAGTCAGGGAGATAAAGTAATTCTTCTCTTTCATGTAACCAAGTTCAAGCCAAGTAATGAACTCACGGAAATGGTACACTGTGGGGCAAACCTAGTGATACATTCTCAAAATTTTGACCTAGAACGAGTCCTCATTTTGCAAGAATCAATCATACAGGTTAAATTTTAGGTTTGAAAGGTTGTAAGAGCACGATGAGTCTCAAATTTAAACTTTTATGTCCATGAAAGGCTCACTATGACCAGATGATTTCGTTTCTTGGGGCATGGGGGTCTTGTGTGCTAGTTTTTTCTTTTCTAACAAGAGGAAATCATTAAATGGTGGGGGACATATAGTTTATCTATTAGGATAGAAGATAATGTATGTGGTGGCACTAGAGGTGTTATGTAATTAGCTAGTAGGTGAAGCAAGGTTGAGCACAGGAGAGCGACATGGGAATTCATTGGCGAGAGAACAAATTGAACTCTAATGGTTTGCATGGGATAGTTTTATAGGTTGGTGTTGATGCCTAATCATGGGGATTGGGTGAACAACTGAAATTAATGTAAATAAATAATAAAAAAGATGAATAGTCACCGGGAGATGAAATGAATTGTCTCTCCCTCATGTATATAATAATGATCAAGCTGAATGAATATCATGATTTGTTTTGAGGAGTTAGCTCCTGGTCTGACATGGTATCAAAGACAAAACCGTTTTTGGCTTCCCTCTACTTTGTAACTCCCTATTCTTCCTATTTTGCCTATGAAGACTTGCATCTCTCTCACTATTATTCTGGTGACTCTGGCTAGCCTGGAAGCTTTGACGCTACCTTCCATCCAAGAATAGAGTCGACTCATAGCTTGGTGCTCCTCATACACATTCGACTCCCTAATTTTGAAACGGTTTCATTTGCTACACACTACTTCTTCCACACTATAACATGTTCTAGCTAATATACGACCTCTTATTGAAATAGTACTAGTGAATGGACACTTCATGTCAATGTAGGTCGCTTGAAGCCAAGACCAAAATTCTTCCAAAACTTGTTGCCACGCTTTCCAAATCATTTCCCCTTATAGACATCTTCGAACTGAGAAATACTTTTGGTTGCTTTAGAAAATCTCTCTCAGTCTGTCCTGCCATAGCAGGAAGATGAAGAGTCATCGAGACTCCCACCGCAGCCACTCCCACCTCTACCTTAGATGATCTCTATAATGTGGGATCCCATATACAACTCAAGGACTAGCATAATCATGATGAGGGGAACAACCTCTGTATGGTGAACATTGTGTGGGATCGTGGTATGTAGGATAGAACTACGACCAATCCACCCATAGCTTAGGCTTCATCCATATCGTGGGGCATATCGCTACTCCATATCGTGGGATGTATCACTGCGTGGTTATGAGGGAGATACTATTGGTCATTATTAAGTGTGAGTGCTCCATTTGATATGCTCATGGCCTATGTGTGAGAGCTTCCTCTCCTACACAAATGGTATGATTATTTTTAGTGACTGTAAGATGTTGCATTGTATGTGTATGGCATTGAATATTAGAGTTGGTGAATGGTGAATGCTACTACACTGAATGATATTCAATGGTGTATGGTATTACATTTTGTACAGTGATACCTCTATCTCCATATATCAGGATCAGATTTTTCTTAAGAGTAAAATTTTGCAGCAAAAGTATTTTTTTTCCATAGTACACAAATTTTACAATGCATTCAATCATATATATTGTGGGAGTAGTTCTCACTAGCAAGGAGAACTATCTTGAGTGGTCCCAGAAGATTAAAAAAACCCTCATTTTCAAAGAGTTGTTGAAAGGAGTGTGTGTTGGAGACAGAGACAAAGAGCCAGAACAACCTACCTTAAACAAGGAGTTCACCATTTGGGAAAATAAGAACAGCAAGGCCTATGCATTGATTGTAGCATCAGGAAGTGAAGAGGTGAGTCGCCATATTTCACCATTTTCAAATGCTTTTTAAGCCTTACAAAAACTAAGGGAACTCTATGACTCACACTCTACACTTGAAGTTGTTCAACTCATGATTAAACTCTTCACTCTTGAATTGCAAAACAATGGTCCTCTTGCTCTTGCATCATAAGTGAAATCTATAATGCATGATATCAAAGTCAGTAATGTTGAACTGGATATTCCTCTGATAGCTTTTCTTAAGTCACTTTATCCCACTTACTCAAATTATCTTGATTCATTGCAACAAATGGAAACCTCAAAGAGATTACCTTTGCCTCCCTTGTAAAAAAATTTGTTGAAAGAGAGAAAGCTTTTGGGAAGAAGACAACTCCTAAATCTTCTGAAGAGGCTTTGTGTCTTACTCAAAGAGAAAATAATATTTCTCAAGATTCTTCCAGGGGAAGAGGTGGTCGAAGAGGAAGAGAAAGAAATTTTAGGGGCAGGGGGGCAGACACTCTCAAGGGGAAAAATCCGGTTTTCACTGCATATGCTATAGAAGAGATGGATCACATGGTGCATCCACATGCAAGCTTCCTTGGGATAGAATTCAGTAGGAAAGAAACCAACCCAAAGGTAAAACTAATGATAGAGAAAAAGGTAAAGGACCTGAATCCACTCACTATGTTGTGGTACACTGTCATATTGGAGAAAATGAAGACTTATTTAATGGTTCACTTGCTTCTTGGAAAAATGATTGGTTTCTTGATTCAGGAGCAACTTGCCACATGAATTTTAGAAAAGATTTTTTTCAAGAATTTACTGACAATGTTTATGGAGTAGTATACTTTACAGACAAATCAAAACTCAAGCCATCAAGGCTTGGCATAATTAGGCTTAAATTGCCTAGTCTTCTAGACTTTCTTCTGCATTATGTTCTATATCTCCCATAGCTAAGGAGAAACTTGTTGTCCTTGATCCACATCCACTAGAAAGAACACTCTATTCATATGTTTTATGGCAATCTTGAGGTGAGAAAAGCTTTAGACTACTTACTTGTCATGACTGGGATAAAAGAAGAAAGGCTTCTCAAGCTGCAGGGTACCTCTGCTAATGCACAAAATTTCTCATACAATTGTCATTATGAAGAAGGTACATTTCCATAAAGTTTATAATGGCATGCTATATTTGGACACTTGAACTATGATAGCCTCTACTTGTTGAAAAAAAATGGTGTTACTAGCTTGCCTACAATTCCTAGGAAACTTAAGCAATGTGATGCTTGCATTCTAGGAAAGCATATCAAACAGTCTTTTCATGATTCACATTCAAGAGCACATAGAAAAATTGAACTCATTCATTTAGATTTATGTGGTTCAATGCCTATTACTTCTGCAAATGGAAATAAATATATGATGACATTTATTAATGACTACACCAGAATGTCTTGGGTTTATTTATTGAAGAACAAATCTGATTCTTTTCAAACATTCAACAACTTTCATACGTGGATTGAAAATGATGCACAATATCATATTAGCTCTATTTGCACTGATAATGGAAAAGAATACACTTCAAATTAATTTGAAAACTATCTTCACCAATATGGGATCAAACATCAAAAAATTGTGCCTTATAATCCCCAACAGAACGGAGTAGCTGAAAGAATGAATAGGACAATCTTAAATATGGTGCACTCCATGATGTTTTTAAAAAATGTAGAATTGATGTTTTGGGCTAATGCAGTTCTATGTGTTGTATATGTAAAGAATAGATTTCCATCTAATTCTATTACAAACAAGACTCCTTATGAAATTTGGTATGGGCACATTCGTTCGATAAAGCATCTCAGGGTCTTTGGTTCCACCTGTTATGCCTTGATACCAAAGGTACATAGAAACAAAATTGGTGCATGAAGTTGTAATTATATCTTCCTGGGGTGTTCAAACACCTCGAAAGCATACCATCTCTATGATGAAGTCAATAAAAAGTTTGTTGTATCTAGAGATGTAATATTTCTTGAGTCATCTAAAACTGACAATGTTATTGAGCGGCAACTTGATCGCTTGGATAGATTTGCAAAATGAAAAATCATTTCAATAATTTTATAAGCAGATACCACATCTTGAAGGGGGGACTCCTACACTAGATCAATCTGTGGAATCTTCTCTTGAAGCACTCTCCCCCTCGCATGAAACTCCAACGGATGATACTTTGAGTGATGTGATTGACAAAATTGGAGACTCAATCTTGATTTAGTCCCAACTCAATCAACGGAGCAGCCTAGAACATCCAGGAAAGGTCCCCCAAAGTGGATGACAAAGACACTTGAAAGTTTTCATCTTGATGAGGTTGGAAAGACAGGAACTAGCAATTCAAACCAACAAAATGGAGGTGATGTAGATGAATCTAATTCACCTATTGATATGGATGTTTCTTATGATTGTGAATTGAATTTGTCCACACATTTTGAACCAAATTCCTTCAAAGAAGTTACTTCTCATGATGAATGGAAAGAAGCAATGCGAAATGAGTATGATGCCTTGATAAAGAATGGCACTTGGAAGCTGGCTGATCCTCCATTGGGAGCCAAACCAATTGGCTGCAAGTGGGTCTACAAGAAAAAGTATAAAGTTGATGGCTCACCTGAAAATCATGGTGAGAATCGGTATTGCAACAATAATGATGCAACTCCTAGGCTACCTACTTTACTCTTATCAACCCAGTAGTTCATAACAAACTTGGAAGCGTCGGTGTTGTATGTACAAGTACTAGTTCCTACTACAGTTTTTCACTTGGTCAGCTAGCGCAAGATCACTAAGAGCTCAAACCAACTCCTATGGATTCCAATAGAAGTTCTATATGTGATGAAAGGAGAGAAACATTACTCTACATATGCTACTCTTACTACAGATGGGACAAAGACTGAAATGTAAAGCAAACAAAGTAAACCCTAATTAACCAACTAATCCTACTTTTGCAGAAAGCACTCTAAAAATCATGAAAGGAATTTCATTACCTAGTCAAGGAAGTAAAAAACATCTAAAAAAGCTATTTCTGGAACTAAATAAGCAGAAAAACATCTTTTTGGATTTTTATGTATTTTTATGTGAATTTGACATACATGTAATTTATTGTATGTGAATGTGGCATTGAATAGGTGGAGTTGGAGGGTGGCTTAGGGACTGAAGAGGATGTAGGATGGTGTGGATGGGTCCTAGAAGGTCTCCAGTGGCCTTCTGGAGGATTTTCCCACACTCAGACTTCGAAAGAAATCCTACACGAAGATCTACAAGAGGACACAAGAAATCTACAGGAGGAAAATAGGGCCACTACAGGAGGCCTACAAGAGGAGGCCAAGAGCATTTTTCACTATTTTGAGGGTGTGAGAGTGGGTGGAAAAGATGGATTAAGGTCAGAATGAGATGTTAGGGTGCCTAAGGTCTACCGTGAATCACCGGGAGAGAGGAAGATGATTGGGTTTTCTCAAGGAGAGAGGAAGAAGTTATATGGAAAATGCAGGAAACTAAGGCATAATTGAGGTGAGATTTGGGCAACCTGTAGGGGCATGGATCAGATGGAGGATGTGATGGATGATAAGCTGGCCTACTACAATAAGGGATCTACTGCAATGGAACTGAAAGTCAACCAATAAGACCAAGTAAGCAATGAAATGAGTGTATCTAGAAAAACAAAGGTTTGCATCAAAATAGTCTAAACTGTGATCTATGAAAGGAAACGCTGACAAATGATGCAAGAAAGGAAAGAATGAAAGAATAATATTGCAAATATAGAAGTGAACATGATGAAGAAGATCTGAAGCAATGAAAAACTGGACTATTAACCTACTAAAAACATGCAAACACTAGAAGTCCTATGAATGAGGAAAATTTGTGTTTTTGGGGCAACAAGAGGGTCTTTGCCTCAAATCATGGTCCCAAAGGGAGTAAGAAAGGAAAATGCATTGTTTCTATCCTTTTGCATCTTTTCTATATCACCACTTAACCTGCTATAGAAAGCACAAATGGAAGAAAAATACTGAATCATCAAAATCAACCTATTCCTAACCATAAAAGAAATACATCTAACTACAACCTAATCTACAAACTGAAATAAAACATACAAATACAAGTAAAGATGAGTCTAGCTACTTATATTAGGCCCTAACACAAAATCTTCAGCCCTATAAGGTAAGTCAATGCTAGCTCAAAAAGGATTCCATCTTTATTTCCAAAACAATACCAGGATCACATGAAACTATCACAAAATAATAAGATCAAAGTCAAGCAGAGTTTACATAAGCAAAAATCCAACACAAATCTGATCGTAGTGAGGCCCTAGGCCTCTCTACTAATAAAAATGAAGCTACCAACATCTTCCTTAAAGTCAGAGAGACTTGGCTCCCAAAACTCGAGATAATCATCAGTCATCCTCCACTTGCTCAACTTCCTTCTAGTGCATGATTCAGATGCTTATACTCTAAGCTGAATGAAGGGAAATTTGAAGTGAGGAGTAGTAAATGAGGGGCATTCCCTCATATAACTCCTCTCCTTTTTCCTTTTCAAGTTATTTCTTCCATTTGTCCACTGGATCCTTGACATTGACCTCAAAATTCAACAATAATATGCATTAAACACATGTTAGACCACATGGCATCATAACTAACTCAAATCCCTCCATAAGCATAAATATAATTAGGAAATCATACAATAAGCTAAGAGAATGGTTGATTTGATTAGGTTAGGAGGTAAAATGAGCCCATATAATTACCCATTTATGAGGCTCATCATCACCTCCCTACTAAAAGTGTTGCTCATCCTCTGAGAAACTTATTCCATCTCCTCATCTTTTATGGCCCTGGTGGCCTCCCTAGCATTTGAGGCTTCCAATGTGGTCTGCTCCTCTTTTTCATAGAATCTTGCCTTCCTTTCTATCTCTTCCCACTACTCCTCCTCCTCTTCTTCTCTTTTCCCTTCCAACATGCCTAAAAAGGGTGGGGGACTCAGTTTGAGGCCAATCCAGTTGACCTTCAGCCTCTGCATGGAGTGCTTGTTCATTGGCACCCTTCTTAATCCCTCCTTTAGCCTCATGGGGGAATGATATTCCCTGATCTACAGAATGTGTGGTAAGGTGTTCCATCCTATCATGCATGCATGCACACAGTCATCCCCAAGTAGCCTTTGCATATCCTCAAAGTGTGCAATGGCTTGTGCCTGATCATTTAGATATCTAGCGGAAATATGAGGATTATTGGCAAGCAGGTTGTGTGTGCTGATGAGTTCCAAGGGATCTGATGGCTCAACTCTTATATAATGGCTCATTATACTCTTTTATCATCAATCTTTTTATTTATGTTGCCCTCAACTCTTCATGGTTCATCCATGAGGCCATAGCCATTAGTTTCAGGTCCCCTATCCTGGCATTGTGGTCCCACACATTCATGTCTATGAGGGCCATGTTGTGTAGGCCGAATTATGCCATCTTTGGCTTATCCTCTGATGTGATTTGGTCACATAGATCCATAAAATACCTGTAACCTTGGAAAGGCATTGTGCATCTTTGTGCCAAAGTCTTTATCTGGAATTGTAAACGTTGGTCCTTGAGATATAGGCCATAGGATTTTTTTGGTGTTCTACATTGCAATGCCTCCATGGATAAGTTGGCCATGCATGCCAGCTGAGTCTCTTTCTCTTGCAGCTGCCTCCTTAACAATTCATTTTCAGTTTCAAGGTGGCTTCTTGTAATTGCTTCCCTGTCTCTAAGAACACTCAACTCTCTACCCATTTCTCTGAGTTTGTTTTCCATATGTCCAATATACTCAACTCCTTTGGATTTGGCTATTTTCATCCACCTATGTGTTCTTATTCTTTATTTCGCTAGTTCCAAGAATAGTGGAATTGTAAATTTTTTTGGGATTATCCTTCCTCCCTCAAGTATATTGTAATAGGAGGAAAGACTAGGATGGGGATCAGGTTCTTGTAGCTCTGTTGCTTCCACCTTTACCTGTGGCTATCCTTCCATCCTTTTCTCAAGCTTTTGGGTCTCTTGTAGTTTTGACAATGTCTCCTGTAGAATTGTCTAAGCCTCCTTTAGGACTGTTTTTGGGTCCTGTAGTTCTAGTTTTCCTTTCCATATGGAATATCTAGGAGTCTCCCTTTAATATGTGATAGGTTCCTTGGAAGGGGATTCTTTCCCTTTGGCAGAGGGCGGATCTTTAATTGTAATTGGAATTTTTGAAGAGGGTTGAAGTTTGTCTGTTTTCATTCTTGTGCTCTTCCTAGCATTGATATACATGGAGGCCCGCCTTTTCCTCTTTTGCTTTGGCTTGATTGGTGTACTGAGGGTAGTGAGGGTAGCTATTGCTTCCCTTTGTAGAGTCTCATGGGACCCTTCTCCTTGTTCTTCCTTTTCTTCATGTTTCGGAAGACCTCCCATGCTATAGGGAGTGTAAATGTATGGAGGGCTTCTTCCACTAGGATTTTGATTAACCCATGGTGAGCTAGCTGCTTTAAATTCTCTGCTTGAACCTTAGTGTTGGAGTTAATGAGGGACTATAGGAGGAAGTATGGGATGCTGAGCTTCTGAGGTGTTGGAGTGTTGATGCCATACCTTAATTCATGGAGGATTCTAAAGTGATAAGCATAGACAATGTTGTACCTCCCCTCACAACAAATGTATTTGATTATTTGGTAGCTAACCTCATCCCAAGGATATGGTATGCTAGCCCTTCTAATTCCATTTTAATCCTCTACAGGGGTTTCATTGTTTTGGAAAACATTTTTCTTGGCAGCCTAGCCAATTGGTTTCTCATCCTTACCCCATGGTAGCCCAAGAGGAAGGGTAGCGACCCTACTAATAAATTCAAGGGTTATATTATTGGAAATACCTCTAAAGGTGACTGTGGCATGAGTTATTGTGTGGCGTACTAGAGAGAGAGAAAACTCTTGGGAAATCTCCTCATCAAACCCTGATAATTTCTCAAAGAAATTCATCCAATTTTCCCTTTTGAAGATGTCCACCACTTGCGGATGTGCATGGAGCCCAGTGGAGTTAGTGGGCTCCTTTCTCATAAACCCTCCTATCATTTTCTTTTTACTCTTTTGGGAAACCAAATGTGGAGATGGAGACAACAATTTTGAGAAAAATAGAGAAACAGAGGAGACTGTGTTTTTTATTTAAATAAGCAGATTTTTTTTTAATGTATTTTCTCCTCTCCTAAAGATTTTATTTCATCCTCAATATGAAACCACTTCTTTCATATATTGATATTCAATAGGGGCATGCATGGAACCTACCTCTTCAAACTGAAAACCGTGCTAAAACTCATGTTTCTCCCTTCAAAACAACTCACTGCCCCTCCTGTAGAAGCCTATTGTCCCTCCTGTAGAATTCTTGTAGGTGCTCCTATAGAACCTGTAGGTGCTGCCGTAGAAGATGCCAAGAGTCAGAATATGGGAGATATCGATGGAGGACAATGGTTACGAGGCTTTGGGGGCACATGGATACTACGATAGCCAATTTATGAGGAAAGAATGAAGGAAAAGGTGGTGAGAATGCTTGGGGAGGAGTACTTATTACCCTTTATGGATATTTACAGTGATGGGGGGTGAGCTAGAAAAGTATAGGCTGGCCATATTCGGACCGTTTTTCCCCACCTGCATTGTCATCATGGCCCCTCCTCGTAATCATCCTTCATTATTGCATCAGATTTCACACTTCCTCCACTACCTGTCCTTGACATCTTTCTTGAGTTGACTGTGTGCATGTGTGGGTGACATCTCGGATGAGACGAGTCAACTAGATGAAGGTGGCCAAGTTAACTGGCCACCTTTCCCTCGTTCAACTTCAACCATGTCGTTTCTTTTGCATGACTTCTAATTACACAAATGAAAACAGAGGAGTGGGTTAGTTACTTACCTATGATGCAAATGTATTTGTTGTGAGGTATTATGGCTCTCTCTCTACAGCATGCCTTTATTTCTTTTGATGTATGCTATCTAGTTGCTGATGTGTGGTCGTGTCTTTTGCAGGTTATTCTCTAGCTAGGTCTAAGCTTCAGGTGCCTTCTCAATCCTCATATGTGCATTCTCCTGCTGCTGGTGCTGGGTTTTGATGGGATCAACTGCTACATGAATTCCTATAGGAGCTCCTGTAGCTCTTTCTCCCCTTGAAAATTCAACTTCTTTTTGTGCTTGGTGCTTCAAGTATGATGCCAAAGGTGTAGAAAGAGATGGAAAGGTAGTAGGTAGGATTCAGGTGAGGTGGATGGTGCTACTTCGTCTTTTATTTTTTGTTTTTTTCTTTTCCCTTAAAAACTATTTTTTTCTGTGTTCTTCATGGACAAGAAGAAGAACGATGCTTGGGGTGTGATGAAGGCTTAGAAATGATGGCAAGGAGGTTTGAACATTGTAGGAGGGTTTATAGGTTATTCATGAAGCTTCCCTGCCCCTCAAAATGCCTTTTATATCCACTTCTGGCTCTCTGTAATTCCTAGAGGAGCCTCCTGTAGAAAACAAAGTTTTTGGAAAAGAACCATAGTGGCATGAAAGAAATGCCAAAAATGATGGAGAAAAGTGTGGAGAAGATAGGATAGGTGTTGTTGTGGATGTTAGGGTTCCCTTGGCACCTTCTTCTACTTCCTGTAGTCCTGTAAACCTGCAATGCAAATGAAAATTCATTTCTCTTTTTCCCTTTTTATTTTTTGAAAACAACAAGGGTGTCTCAGAGGGTTTTCACCCTAGTTGCCTGCCCTGGGTGCCTCCAAGGAAGTTTTTCAGCCAGTGTTATAGACATATTTAGGCACATCTACCCCAAACTCATATGTCGATATATTAGGGCTCATCAACACCTAATATAGTTGATTCATACCCTAAAGGAACATAGTCATCTGAATACATCATTCCCTAAACGTTCCATCTAAGAAAGCATCCAGAAATTACCTAAATTGAACCATACTAACTGCTCCACTAGAAAAGTGCAATGCATATTGAGCGATACACTTCCAGGATGCGATGCATACTATTTAGGCCTTCTATAGGGTTTGATGGGTGAGGATGGACAAATGTCTGGGTTAGCTTGTTAGTCGGTTGCTCATGGAATCTTCTAGAAACTCCTCCTATGCCACTTGCCTCTCTAAATTCACCCAAATATGAATAAGGGATCTAGGAAATATCCAATCCCTTCTCCTGTGGAACCAATTGTAACAAGTGGAATGAAACAAATCAAATCCCATAGATGACTCACACCCTTGAAAAGATCTATAAATGGATCCCTCATCCAAGGGTTGGAATATTGTGAATTGCAAGGGTGTTGATAGTTTGTAATTGAGAAGAGAGCATTGTATTCTTGTTGGTGTGATCTTGCTATTTCATGAGGTGAAGAAGGATTGAAGCTGGGAGGATGATGCTAGATCGGAAAACTGGGTTTTGATTCTCCTTTCTATTAATAAATCTCTTCAAGTTTTCTCCCATATGATTCTGTAATTGTGAATGTTATCATTTTTGAATGCTATCATTTGTTCATTTTATATCTGATTCTGTAATGTTTATGTTGTAATAGATCATGATGCTTTGATGGTTCTTTGTTGCTCTACTTGTATAGGTACTCTCCAAGTGTGTTATGTACGGGGAGGAGACGCGAGATCTACCAAACGAGAGAGAGATCAAACAAGGGATTAAGCGGAAGTTCCAGGTTGGTTCTATTATCTTTCTCTTATCTGTTAAACATAGAAGAAATCATTGAATTTCTTTAAACTGTTGTTTCTAGGGTAGTTTCCAAACCTAGAGGGCTAGCATTCTTTAGGAATACTAGTTTTCCCAGAAGAAAATTGGTGACTCCACTAGGGAATGAACAGATGTTTGTTTGTTGTTTTTGTTTGTTCTATGTTCAATTTGATAAACTATAGATAGAGTCTGAAGTTAGCCGGGTAGCCTTCGAACTGCCCTTGCTCTGCAATTGCATAGCAGATGAATGTTGCTTCAGTCAATCTCTGGTTTAGTTTATGAATTAAACCTTTGACTTACAAGCACATCTAGATGCCTTTTTGGTAGCTCAGTAACCTCTCAAGACAGTACATCATACTTCGCTCATCATTGTTCATCAAAACCTAACTTAATTCATTGAAAACAGCTCCACATTTGAGCCAAAACCCATTTCAGTTGCGCTCCATGGACCATCATACTGTCTTCCACTATCACTCAGTATGCATAGCACCTCTTGAGTGCAATAAGTGTGATTCATCTCAATTTCTGTGAAGCCTAGGTGTGATGATTGACTCAACTCCTTTTCCATTTAGAAATTGAAGTTTTTTTACCTGTTTTCAGTTTTGTTTGGTTGTTTTACTGCAAATGTATAGTGCCTCTTTACTGAAGCTTAATTGCATCACCTAGATCAGCCTCAATTACATTAGGATTAGTGAATTTTTTTGTGTATTTTTTCCTCATTTACAATCCTTTGTCGAAAAGTTGTTTTAGTCTATTTCTCGCTTTGGTACAAAAGTGTCGTAATTGTCGGTTTTTTGTTGAAAAGAGAAGTGTCATAAATTCTTCCTTCCCTGGATAATTGATTGGGATTTTATTGATGCATTTGATTTGATTTGTTTACATTGAAAGTGTTTAAAGCATTTTTGTTCAAAATTGAAAGTGTCATTTTTTGAGTCTTGCTTTCTCTTTTGAAGAAGAAATTGTCCAAAATGTCTTTTTGAGTAAAATATTTCAGATCTTTGTTGCATTTAGTTTTCCTTTTGGCATCTTTCACATTAAGGAAAGAGAAAAAAAATACATGCATTTTCATTTAACATTTTTTATTTCTGTGCGAAAGATGATTTATGGAAATGCACTAGTGTGTGCTCTTTTCTCTTCGCTTAAAAGCACTGTTATCTTCTTTCCCTAGTAGCTAGGATTTTCATTGCTCAAATAAACAAAGATTATTTATCATTGTAGACTACATCTTAGGAATTTAAAATCATCATCACGCGGTGAACCATTCAAAGGAAAACTATAAACAAGATCAACTTGAAAATGAATTTCAATATACCTAACAATGCTTTGGAACTTAACACAATATATCTAGAGGTCTAGGCTAGTGACGTGTTCCAATGTCATTAAAACTAATGGCTATCATTTTCATTGAAGGTTGGGTGATTCCTCCTCCTTGATACAACAAGTGCTATCATGGACTTGTGCTCCCCGTACCGTCATGTATATATTGGGAGACCACAATAGGCTTAAATCCTTTATCTATAGGAAACTGAGTCTGCCACCTTATTGAGCGCAACGCACTGAACACAACATTTGGGAAGATTGACTGCGGTACATAAGTCCTTGGTAATTTATTTTTAATTTCTCACCAAGGTGTATATTGCAGTTTTGCAATTGGTTTGGAAATCCCTTTGTCTAGATTTTCCAACGTACTCACTTTCATTCCTTTTCAATACTCTAAAAGAAAAGGTCCATTTGAGCACTTGTCCTTTTAGGCTCATTAAAAATTGAAGGAGACTAGAGTCATCTTTAACTTTTTCTCAACTCTTAAAAACTGAAAAAGAAAATTTGTGTCCAACCGTCTTTAAAATTAATTGACTACGAATAACATCCCTATTCCTTAGTTGATCGGAGGTTGAAACATATGGCGAAAAATCCAGAGTCCACTGATCAAGGAATCCCTCTTAATGGGAATCCTAGTCCTTTTCCTTCCTTCTAGAATATTGGTGCTCCTTATATGGCTACATTGTCCCTTCCAGGATTTACCATTGGCCTGCCAGTATGGCTCTTTTCAACCTCTTTGGTTCAAAATGTCGAGATTTCTCCACAATCGAGTACACCTCCAACTAGACAAAATCAACCTCCAATTGATCCTGAAGCTGACCCTTTGCCTTCTTCCTCATTTTTTTCTTCTTACCCTTCTTCCTCTTCGCTTGGTGAAAGTGTTGGTACTAGTAACCAGGTGGCTAAGAAGAAGAAGAAGAAGAATCCAATCCAACAAGGGTGCAACCAAGCAACCAATGATTTGAATGCAATATCTGATGAAAATCCCTTTATTAAGCCTCAGAAAGTCAAATATCCATGCATAGTGTGTATAGGAGACAATTTTCATCGAAATTGTCCTTATTTTCCTTGGATCCTGAAAGAATGGTCTTCCCATTCACACCTTCCTATGTCGTCAACCTCTAGAGATCATGTTGGTAACACACCATCAACTAGTGATAGTAAAGCTCATGGACAGAAGGGAAAATTCAAGCTTCCATGTAGGTTATGTGGACGTATACACCCCTTTCACCTTTGTCCCTATTTGGGTGAAGCCAAGAGAGTGTTGGATAACCGTCCTGCTTCACCGCAGTGACTTCCATCTAGTTATAGGAAAATCTTCTAGATCCTTCACTAGGCAATGAACCAACTGACTTAAATCAACCGTTAGTCGAAACCACTCTCTCTGAAAGTGAATCCTATGAGTCTATACCTGACCAAAATCAACAAGTCGAGGTAACAGTTGACCCAATTTCACCTTCAGCTAATCATACCTTTCCCAAAGAGAGTGAAACTGATACTGCTCAAGTTCTTTTTGTTACTTTGGATTCTAACGACCTTCGAGGCAATCTTCCTATTCCATCAAGGCAGGAGGAAAATCCTCCAGCTCTCAGAACTCAAGCAGTTAATTCTCCCGTTTCTTTGGTACCCCCTCCAAGTAGTCTTCTCACTTCCTTTGATTGGGATCGACTGGCAGGATCTTGCGTTCCTTCTTATGAGCCTTTCCATATCATAGTACAAGTTTGTAAAATGATTGTGTCTGGCACTATTATAGATGAAGGTGCATTAGTGAGTATCCTTTCCTCAACTTCTTGGAAAGTGCTTTGTTTGCCACCACTTGTCCCTATTACACATAATATTTTAGGCTTTAACAAAGGAACCAGTCGATTGTCAGGGAACCCTCCTAGGTTACCTGTCACTTTGGGAGGAAAAACTGTTTATCTGAACATGACAATAGTCCCAAGACATTTATATTACAATTTACTTCTTGGGCGTAACTATGTTTATCACATGGGAGCTATTGTTTCAACACTCTTTCGAGTGATTTGTTTCTATCATGAAGGTAGGATTGTCACCATTGACTAGCTTTCATTTCCCGGTCCCAATATAGCTCCTAGTCAACCATCATCCCTAAATGGTCCATTTATACCATTGGTATCATCCCTGCCACAACTTAATTATGTTGCAACTTTTTCTATACCTACATCGACTGAAGATCAATTTAGTGATGTTGTACATTATGTACTAGAGGCATTGGAACTAGATCTCTCCTTCATGACCACTTATTAGTTTTGAACAAAGGAGTCCAAGGATAGTTCATTGTCTTGTGTCAACCTCGTTAAAAAATGAAACCAAGGGTCTCTGAGGATAGTTCATTGTCTTGTGTCAAACTCGTTAAAAAATGAAACTAAGGGTCTCTAAGAATAGTTCGTTGTCTTGTGTCAACCTCGTTAAAAAGTGAAACCAAAGGTCTTCGAGGATAGTTCGTTGTCTTGTGTCAACCTCCTCAAAAAATGAAACCAAGGGTCTTCGAGGATAGTTCTTTTACTATGTCAACCTTGTTAAAGAATGAAACAATAGTCGTAAAGATAATTTTCCCTATAGGTTATGTGATTGGTCTATCACACCATTCACCTATGTCTATTTGGACAAAGCCAAAGAGATGTTGGATAATCATCCTACTTCATCGCAGTGACTTCCATCTAGTTACAAGAGACTCTCCCTTTCATGAAGATAGAGGCATACAAACCAACTCAAGCATATTTTTTCATTTCAAGCTTGTGTAAACATGAAACTGAATCCAAGCATAGTTCCCTATGGTTCAAGCTTGTCTAAAAATGAACCCATTTTTAATTTTTAACCCTTGTGATTACCATTTTTTCAGCCTTTTGATCCTTGTTTGTTTTCATCTCATCACCACCATCACTTTGGCCGATCATATACTTTCACTTGGTTTTTTTACCTTTTTTCAGGAACAGTTGCAATGAGTGGTCTTATTAGCCAGCCTCTTCACATAAATCAACATTTTGAGAAGTTCCAACATCATTGGAACCAGTTGCTACCCTAGACACCACTCATTCTTCAAAATAGAGTCCTCTTTAAACCCTTTTCAAATGCGTTAAACATGAAAAGATTGTCAAGCACTTGCCTTTTCCAGCTCGTTAAAGCATTGGAAATGTCATCCCTCCTGTATTATTTTATCCTTTTTCAGACTTGAGGGATTACTTTATGAAAAAGAACATCTAGAGTTTCCTTTTCATTCCTTTTCAAACTCTCTAAACATAAAAAGGACTGAGTTATCCTTGTCATTAAACTCATTAAAACAATAGTGACAAACTTTTCCATCTAGACGAGACCGAGTTTCACTGTCACTAGAGTCGTTAAAATATTAAATAGTGACAAGTTTGCCTGAAAGGAAAATTATAAACAAGCATATGTTATCCTCCTGAAGCTTGGAAAAAATAAAGAGGTACTGGCCAACAATGACTGGGGAAAATGGGAGAAAACTTGAAGAATTTATGGTAGCAAGTCACTCTTGAATATGACACTTTCACTTCATCTCTATTATTGAGTTGGGTTGGGTTATTCCGTTCACCGGTCATCACACCATTGGTCTTTCATACCATCCATATTTTGGGTTAACACTACCAATTCATCTCCGTGTCGCCTACATGTTTAAGTGAAGTCATTCAGTTGAGAAATCACCATCCAGTTAATGTCTTATACATTGTAATACTTCCTACCTACTTTTTTCATGACCAACGTTCTTAAACCTTGTGTTGTCAGTTCATTTTCACCTCTAGAAATCATTTGTTTCATTTCGTGTCATAGATGTGGGATACATCAAGGCCCTCCTATGATGAGTCACATCTTGTTGATGTCAGCTCATTATCCAAGAAGTTGACATAGAAACAACCTTTTCAGTGCTTTGAAGCTTGCATACATCAATGGTGGGTTTCTCACTTCTAGCAGTAGGTTGACATCAATGGCCTTCGACCGAAAGATTTTGCATGGTGTTTGACATCGGATCATGTATTCACACCATGTGAATTATACTGTAGTACCTTGAGGATCATTATCATTATCATTGATCCCTATCGCATCTATTAACAATGCATATCATTGGCTAGTAATCAAGCGACGTCTTTCCATGTTCGAATTCAAAACATCTCTTCACATGGTTTGACTTGTACATCGGGTGAAGATTGAACAAGTTTGAAGACCCTAGATCTAGTTTCATCCACCCGTCTATGATGTATTTAGCGATATAAAAACATCAAATGTACAAAGGCTCTACATAGATGGTCATCCTAATCATGGATTGCAAGTCTATATGTGTAGAATAACAAGTTTGTATCCGTAGACGACTATCTGATCTATGTACATGAAATGAAATTTATGAAGTTGAGCATGGGAATAGCTCGCTCGGCTGGATCATGAAAATCATATTATGATGATGTATTGTATTGTAACTTATGGAGGTCACCTTCCAATTCGAAACTTCGGATCCTCATGATAAAGCATTTCACCCGACATCAATATTATGACCTCATGCTTTAGGGGGAAACTTTTATAGACATATTTGGGCACATCATCTCCAAAATTATATGTCAATGTATTAGGGCTCATTAACCCCTAAAAGAGTTGTTTCATACCCTAAAGGAGCATAGTCATTTGAATACATAATTCACCAAAAGTTCCATTTGAGAAACCATCCAGAAATTTCTTAAATTGAACCATATTGACCACTCCACTGGCAAAGTGTGATGCATACTATTTCGACCTTCTTCTATAGGGTGCGATGGGTGAGGATGGACAAATCTCTAGAACAGTTTGTTATTTGGTTGCTTATGGAATCTTCTAGAAACTTCTCTTGTGCCCTTGCCTCTCTGAATTTGCCCAAAGATGAATAAGGGATCTAGGAAATCTCCAATCCCTTCTCTTGTGGAACCAATTGTAATAAGTGGAATGAAACTAATCAAACCCCATAGATGACTCACACCCTTGCAAACATCTATAAATGGATGCCTCATCAAAAGGCTAGAATATTGTGAATTGCGAGGAAGTGCTAATAGTTTGTAATTGAGAAGAGAGCATTGCATTGATGTTCATGTGATCTTGCTATTTCATGAGGTGAAGAAGGATTGAAGCTGGGAGGAGGATGCTGCATCAGAAAAATGGGTTGTAATTCTCCTTTCTAATAATAAAGCTCTTCAAATTTTCTCCCACATGATTGTGTAAACGTGAATGTTATCATTTGTGAATGCTATCATTTGTTCATTATATATCTAATTCTATAATGTTTATGTTGTAATAAATCATGATGCCTTGACAGTTCTTTGTTGTTGTACTTGTGTAGGTACTCCCCAAGCATGTTAAATACAGGGAGGAGTTGCAGGATCTGCCAAAGGAGAGAGAGATCAAGAAAGGGATTAAGCAGAAGTTTCAGGTTGGTTTTATTATCTTTCTCTTATCTGTTACACATAGAAGAAATCATTGAATTGCTTTAAGTTGTTGTTTCTAGGGTAGCTACCAAACCCAGAGGTCTAGCATTCTTTAGGAATACTAGTTTTCCCTGAAACACGCAGGGATCATATTATTTTTTCTCTTTTTGTTTTTTACATCACTGGGCCACCTTAGAAGAGGGTTTCAACCTAATGATGGGACTCAAGCCCCTCATGGAGGTTTTCACTTGAGTCCTTATTTTTTATTTCTCTTTTTCTTTTTCTTTAGTGAGTGGGTGAAGCGGAGGTTAGGACATGCTCCACTACCATCACTGTCTTATTCAAATCTTCAATGAACTCCCTGTTGGAGAGGGATTTATTGTAAACTTTCAACCGATGTCTATTAACAAGCATGGGGATGGCTTCATCATCAATGGTTCTAATCAGAACTGAACCATTCTCATTGCATTTCTCCACAATGTAGGGTCCCAACCATCTTGTCCTTAACTTTCCGTTGTAATCTTTGTATCTTGAATCATATATTAGTTGTTGGCATTATGACATAGGTTTGGTGCTATGACAAAGGTGTTGTCCTTGATGGCAACTCACTTAGATGACAGATAACAGTTTAGGCTCTCAGAATGAAGGAAAAGAGATATACGCAGGTTCCCCTTGACCAAGCCACATACACACACGGGTTAGAATTCCAGAAGGCGCGTATACATATACACACACTTTCACGCAAGGAAAAGTACGTACATGTTGTAAAAATTGGTTGTGTTCTGTGGTATTTGGTCCTTGGTATTTTGACCTGTGGTATTGATCCAAGGTATCTTGACCGAAGTGTTGGCCCCAGGTATTTGGTCCAAGGTATTGCTTCTAAGTGGTTTTGGACCATGGTATTGAGTAAGGCCTAAGAATATAAAAGGAGGAGGAGATCATTAGGCAAAGGAACTCAAGCATTGAATATCTAATGAAAGCAAAATCTAGAATACTGGTGATTGGGTTATGGTGCATAGCTGGAACTGAATCAAGGAGGAACCTGAGTGCTAGAAGAAGGATAAGTTTTATTGATGGGTGAAGATCTTGAGGTTTGAAGAGAAGTATCTTTGTGTGATTTTGATATTTTATATTTCACATGTGTCTTGATCTGTAAATCTGATGATCTGGGTATAACTAATGTCTACTTGAAAAGGGTAAATTATCTTTTATAGATCTGTACGCAAGTTCAGTATACGAAAGGCGTGTATACACATTGATTCGGTAATTTAAAAAAACATATACGTAGGTTTTCCATCATATAGCATCGTATGTAAGCAAGTTCTACAAATTGAAGTAGCATACATCTCATAAAATATGTTTTAGCTACTTCTATTTACTGTTGCAGTGTTTTGGCTTCTCGTACTATTATTATATTCTTGTTACAACACTCAGAGAAGTAATTGTTTGATTCAATTTTGGTTAGTGTAGGGGAGATTGATTGATTCATATATATTTTGATGTTTAATTGATGCTATTGATATATCTAGTCTGAAAATTTATGAAACATGGTCCCTGGAAGAAGAGAGAAGGTTGTAGCCTTCTGTAGGTTAGCACCTATGTACTAGTAAATATATTAGCTAGTACAAGAGCTAGGGGGTTGTAGCTCCCTTCCAGGAGAAGCTAGAGAACAAGAGAAGGTTGTAGCCTTCTACAGGAAGAAGCTTGCGTACTGGTATAAGATTGCACCAGTACAAAAATATTGTAAAAGGAAGTTTCTTATTAAAAGAAGATAGAGACGAGTTATAGCAGGTGGTTTTCCCCCACATTAGGTTTCCACCTTATATCTTGTGTTCTTATGTGTGATTGTCTGCTCTGTTTTTTACTGTACATGTTACTACTTATATGGTCCTAATACACAGATTAAAGATCAACTGACTAAATTATAAGTTCACAAGGTGTACGTTGTTTGCTCTAAACACAGCTGCATATATACGCAAGTTTCATTAACTGAAGTAGCGTATATAAATCTGTTCATGGAAATGAAATATTATTAAATTGATAACACTGATTCACCCCCCCTCTGAGTATTATTTCCAAAAATTGGTATCATATTAGGTGCTTCCAAAGAAGCCTAATCGCTTGAAGGAAGATCTATCATCATGAGCAACTACGAAAAAGAGGCATCCATCAGGCCACCAATCTTTGATGGGAGCAACTTCTTCTATTGGAAGGTAAGAAACACAACCTATCTTCAATGTCTTGGAACAAAAGTTTATGATATTGTAGAAGGAGGATACACATTTCCATCAGCAACTCCTACAAGTACGATAGGAAAAAAGTATCATCAAACAAATGCAAAGACTGTCAATACTCTATTGGGGAGTCTCTCACAATCAGAATTTTTGAAGGTTATGCAGATCAAAACCGCCAAATAAATATGGGACAAGATCATTCTAAGCTATCAAGGAGATGATTAGGTAAAACATGTAGAATTACAATCTCTCATAATTCAATATGAAACTCTTATAATGCAAAATGATGAAAGTGTAGCTAATTATTTCCTACGTATAGATGAGATTGCTAATCGCATGAAAAACTTAGGTGAAGGGATAAAAGAAATTACTTTAGTTGAAAAGGTTCTAAGATCCTTGTGTTCTAAGATTGAATCAAAGGTTTCTACCATAGAATAGAAGTATAATCTCCATAGTATTACTATGTCACTGCTGCACAGAATCCTAACTGCTTTCGAAATGAGAAAATGGGATCCATCAGGTATGAGAGAAGTCACATTCAAAGCTTCAAGAAAAGGAGAACTTAATGAGTTCAGACATACATCAGAAGGAGAGGAAGAATCAAACTTTGTCAAGAACCTTCAATGGGGTTCTAGAAGATTCAGAGGTAAACTACCTTTCAAATGTTTTTCTTGTGGAAGATTAGGTCATTATGCGGCCAAATGTCCTCACAAAGGTAAGCTTGATAAAGGTAATGAATCAACAAAATGGAATAGAAAACAAAGTGTAAATAAGAAGAGCTACTATATGCATGAAGATAGTGATGGTTTATCAAATGGTGATGTAGATAAAAATAGTAATGATTACAGACTTCTGATGGATTTTGAAGATGATGAGTTCTTGGATGCTTTAGATGAAGATGGTCTCTATGAAGAAGTTTCTAAACTTGAAATCTGTTTAGAAGAAAAGATTATTATTATAGATACTCTTACATTCCAACTTGTTCAAAGGGAAAGAAAGAATGAAAAGTTAGAATGTGAAATTGTGGGTCTAAGAAAAGAAATTGAGAAAACAAAATCTCTCAATCTTAAGTTTTCTAAAGGATGATAATCTTTAGATGAAATTATCAAAGTGCAACATTATCTTCTGATAAAGATAGGTCTTGGATATACTGAAGAACCATCTCAAGCACAGAAGCCATCAACCTCCAAAAGCTACCTTGATGCAGCAAGGAGAAATGAACAAGTCAACAATCGTGAGAAAAGGCTCAAAGCAAATCATCAGGTAAATTGGGTTCAATCTACTTCAAGGATGAACAGAAGCTATGACCAACCATAGTTAAATCATTCTCAATTTTCTTCAAGAATGAATGTCAATGGAAACTGCAATCATCAAGGCAGTAGGTTCGATAATCACAAGAATTTCTTTAATGGCCAATGTTTATCATGTCATAACTTTGGACACAAAGTTGCTTAATGTGTTTCTTACAAGACCATCATGACTAGAGAAGCATGAAATTAAAGGAATGTGACTAGGATCACAAAAAGGAAAACGAAATAGAATGCTCTATGTATAACAACTTCAGTCATGAAGACTCTAAATGCAAGAGTAAATTTCGGCAAACATCTCAGTAGGAGCAAGATTCCTTCGGTTCCAAAACTTGGAAAAAGAAATAACCACAGGCCGAAAGATGTGGTATAGCCTTATATACAGAAGGACAAGAAAATCAATGGTACATTGACAGTGGAAGCTCAAAACACATGATAGGTAATAAAGAAAAACTTCAGTCATATAGTGCCTTAGAAAAGGAAAGGAAGGTCTCATTTGGAAATGACACCCCTGCAGTCATAAAAGGTAAAGGCTTTGTTCTCTTAAAAGAAAAGGTCAAAGCTAGGAATGTTATGTATGTTGATTGTTTAAAGCATAATCTATTGAGTGTTAGTCCAATGTGTGATCAAGGAAATGAGGTATTATTTCAATCAAATGGATGTGTTGTTCATGAGCTTGATATAGGAGAAACAGTGATCAAAGGTATAAGAACTCCAAATAATTTATACATAATCAAGGGAGGAAAGAAACAATGCTATCGAAGAAAAAATGATGAACATTGGCTATGGCACAGAAGATTGGGACATCTAAGCTTCCCTCAGATAAGGAAAGCATGCAAATTCCAAGTTCTACACAATCTTCCAGACATAAGAATTCCACAAAACACAATATGCAAATCATGTCAATTTGGTAAGCAAACCAGAACACATTTCCCTGAGAAAGAAGGATCAGCTAGTAAGCCACTTGAACTTGTCCATACTGATTTATGTAGTCCATCAAGGAAAGAGTCACCTCATTGAGAAGAATACTTTATATTTTTCATTGACGACTTTTCCAGAATGTGTTGGATAGGAATTATAAAGCATAAAGACGAATCATTTGAAAAGTTCAAAGCCTTCAAAGCTTTAATTGAAAATGAATCAGATCGTAAAATCAAATGTCTCAAATCTGATCAAGGAGGGGAATTTACCTCAAATGAATTCTTTGACTCATATGAAGAACATGGAATAAGAAGTGAATTCTATACCGCAAGGAATCCTCAGTAAAATGGAGTGATAGAAAGGATGAACATAACTGCTCAACAAATGGCTCGTGCTATGCTAGATGAGTCTGGAACTCCTGCAACCTTCTAGGGTGAAGCTACATTTGTTGTCATCACTATTCTCAACAAAATGAATGTTTGGGTAAACAACACTCAAAATCCTCATGAAATTTGGTATGGTAAGACTCCTACTGTAAAATACTTCAATGTTTTCAGAAGCAAATGTTATATCAGAAGGACTGATGAAAAACTTAGCAAGTTTGAACCTAGAGCAGATGAAGGCATTCTCCTTGGTTACTCTTCCGGGAGTAAAGGATACAAGTGTTATAATAAAAGACTTGGGAAAATTGTTAAAAGTATTGATGTTTTGGTCGATGAAGCAGGAAAAAATCCAAAGTAAGTAAAAACTGAAGAGTGGGAAGAAGATGAGGATTATCCTTGCACATCAAATCAGACTAATGTTGAAGAAGAAGAAACCAATGGAGCACCAGAAGAGTAGATAATGACAGAAGAAAAGACTCCATCCAGATATGTTCAGAAAAATCATCCAGAAACTCAAATTTTGGGATGGAAAGAGGCAGGTGTATAGACAAGAAGAACTATTACAGAAGCTTCAAGCTATCTAGCATTTCTTTCCTCCATCGAACTGCAAAATGTACATGAAGCATGCAAAGATGAATGTGAAGTTTTGTCATTTGTATCATCCAAGAATTGTTCATTTGTGTAATATAAAGGAGGTTTCCCCCTCCAAGAGGTTGATTTTGAAGTTGTTGATCTATATTTTCTATATTATTGTGAGTTGGTTTCATAATATTTGGTACGAGAGATTTGGAATCTAGGGTTTCACTACTCCAAAGCAGGTCATTGTGGAATTTTCTCTATCACCTTTTCCTATGATTTTTTGGAAGATAAAAAAAGAACCCATTTGAAACGAAATTTCGATGAGCCTCAAATCTAAATTTGATATCTTGTCTCACTATATTTTCGGCTATATGATCCAAGGAAGTTATGGTTTTTGTAGCCTCCCGAATTACATGTCAAACAGGTGATTGTGGGAAAATCATCATAACTTTATTTTTGCAAATCATATTGAAATTTTCTAAGAAGTTTCAAAAGGAGGATGCACTATAGTATTCTATACATTGTTTTCAGGTCTAAAGGTGAAAACCGTCATACGTGGCACTCCGTACAAGTTCTCTTTACTAAAAATTTGTATGATCAGGACATCTTGGGAGATTAGTCATAAAGGTTTCTTGGAGAATCCAATTTCACTCAAAATGGTGGCGTTGGAAAGATAACTGAAAGGGATACCACAATGTGCAATTTTAGAGTTTGGATATTTGAAATTTCAGAGCTACATCAGATTCAATATGGAGCTCCTTCAAAGTGAAAACATTTGTGTAGTTTTTTTTTAATTTTCCACAAGTTTGGTTTGAAAAAATAATTTGAAGGAATTCAAAGGGAATATTGAAGAATAATTATCATTAATTGATGCTCGGAAGAAAGAAAATGGAAACACCTAGTAAGCAACCTAAAATCTCTAGCATGATTCATGAAGAAGATGAATAAATGCAACATGATATATCAAAATTATGAGACCAGGTGCAACAAATTTCACTCTCACAAAAGGTAACATTACCTAATATGGATGGTTTAATGAAAGGCAAGGAAGATAAGATGGATGGTTTAAAGAATGGCTTGGAAGCTAAGATGGATGGTATGAAAGACAACATTGAATATTGGAAGAAGGACATGGAAGGTTGGAAGGAAGGTCTGACAAAATTGCTACAAGAAAGGCTTCCTAATGGCGAAAAGGTAGTCGATAAAACTTAGAATGAGAAAAAAATAAATGTTAATTATGATTTAAGGAATGAAAACATTGAATATTTGAAGAAAGACGTGGAATATTTGACAAAGTTTCTACAAGAAAGGCTTCTTAATAGTGAAAAGGTAGTAGAGAAAACTCATGATGAGAACAAAATAAATGATAATCATGATTTCATAGAATTTAATAGTAGATTCAAGACCCACCATGTTCCAAATAAAAATATGAGGAAGTTTCATGGCAAGGATCATGTAACATGGATACTACAAATGGAGCAATATTTTGATCTCCATAATGTGCAAAACATACAAAAGGTATGCATTGCAACTTTATATTTGGAACAAAATCAATATTTATGGTATCTATGGCTTTTCTCTCGTAAACAAATTGTTACTTGGGAAATTTTTACGAAAGTAATGATAGCATATTATAGGCATACAAAAAGAAACACTTTTTTTAGCCAATTGATAAATATCAAACAATAGGGTTCAATGATCGAGCACGTTGAGGACTTCCAAGAATTTAATATAAATGTAAAAGGTATTCGAAAGGAACATAGGTTTCATGTGTTCATAGGGACTTTAAAGGATAATGTCCAACATGAGGTTCGCCTTTCAAAACCTGATTCATTGGAGAAGGCATTCAAGTTGAAAAGGAAAATAGAAAGCAAAATTATGGCAACAAGGAAGCCTACCATTCACAACTATAAAGATGAAAGTTTTGTTGCCCCTAGTATTCCACAACCTACAAGGTTGAAACCACAACAATTGGTGAAAAAAGGGCAAAATGGCTTTGTTACAGTTGTGATAAAAAATACACTAAAGGTCATAAGTGTGCTGAGAAGAAATTATTTTACATATATTGTGAAGAGGAGGAAGAAAAGGAACAAGAAACATGAAAAGAAGAGGATATACACTATGAAAAAACCCTAGAGAAAGAAAAAATGAATCCGGACCATATCTTGTAATGCAATGGCTATAATTAGCACTCCTCAAACTATCAAAATAGAAGGACATATTAAGAAGGAAAAGGTAATAGTGTTGATTGATTCGGGAAGTACCCATAATTTTATTCATTGTAAGACAGCAAAGGAATTGAATTTATTCCTATATCCAACACCAAAGTGTCAAGTGATGGTTGCAAGTAGACGAACCATAAATTCCTCTGGAAAGTGCGATAATATCAAGCTAGCCATGGCAGAATATGTATTGAATAGCCCAATTCTTTCCATTCCAATTGGTGGTATTGATGCTGTACTAGGAGTCCAATGGCTACAATCCTTGTGTACAATAGATTTTAATTTTCAAGAACGTTTCATGAAATTTTCTTCAGAAGGAAAGGAAATTGAATTAAGAGGTATCACAGGGAAACTAGGAAAAATAATCAGCTCTAACAGAATGAAAAAACTTCTAAAGAAAGAACAATGAAGTGTAGTTCCACAATTATGTTCACTACTCATTCCCACATTGAAATCATCTATTTCTCCAGATCTCCACAAAGTCTTGGAAAATCATTCCAATGTATTTCAAAGTCCCAAAGGCCTCCCACCTATTCGTTATCATGATCATGCTATTCATTTCCTTCCAAGAAGTGTTCCTCCTTACATCAGGCCTTAGAGATATCCTTATGCCCATAAGAGTGAAATTGAATGTATGGTTGCAAAAATGCTAGAGGCTAGTATAATTCAACCTAGTCAAAGTTCTTTTTCTTCTCCAGTAGTATTGGTACACAAGAAGGATGGGTCATGGCACATGTGTCTAGGTTATAGGGATCTCAAAAAGGTCATTATTAAAGATAAATTTTCCATTGCTATTATTGATGAATTATTGGATCAATTTCATGGATCAATTTACTCCACCAAGTTGGATATTTGTTCACGATATCATAAAATCAGAATGAAGACTAAAGACATTCCAAAAGTAGCACTTAGAACTCATCAGGGTCATTATGAATTTTTTATCAGGCCTTTTGTCCTTACGAATGCACCTTCTAAATTTCAAGGTTTGATGAATTCCATTTTCAACCCCTTTCATAGAAAATTTGTGTTTGTATTTTTTGATGATATACTAATCTACAACAAGCCTTGGAAGGGTCATGTTCAACTTGTTGACAGGGTGCTCAAGCTATTGGAGGACAAACAATGATATGCAAAAAGCTCTAAATGTTTCTTTGGATTAAAAGAGGTGGAATATCTGGGTGATATTGTACCTCATCAAGGTGTTAAGGTAAACCCTAGAAAATTAAAACCATTAAGGAATGGAAAATCCCCACATCCATCAAGAATTTGTGAGTATTTCTCTAGTTAAGGAGGTATTATTGCAAGTTTTCTAAAAATTATGGGGGAATAGAAGCACCTCTAATAATATTATTGAAGAAAAGTGAATTTTCATGGACTCTAGAAGAAACGGAGGCCTTTGAACATATTAAAGAGGAAATGTGCCAAACACCGGTCTTAGCTATGTCGAACTTCACAAAAACCTTTATTATGGAATGTGATGCCTTAGGAAATGGAATTGGTGCTGTTTTAATGCAAGAAGAAAGACCCATTGCTTTTAAAAGTCCTTCAATCACAGGAAAGTATTTGCGCAAAGCTATTTATGAGAAGCAAATGTTGGCAATACTACGTGCACTTAAGAAATGGCGACCCTACCTAATGGGGAGACATTTGAAAGTAAAAACAGATCATGATAGTCTTAAATAATCTTTAGAACAAAGATTATATTCATAAGAGCAACAAAAATGGGTCATAAAAATGTTGGGTTATGATTTTGAAATTATCTATAAAAAAGGGAACATAAATGTTGTCGCAGATGCACTCTCGAGAAAGGATGAGGATGTGGAAGCATTTTTTTTCGCCATTTCTATTATCCGAATAGATTGGATAAATGAAGTAAGGGATGAATGGAAGAATGATGAAGAAGTGTGGGCACTCATTCAAAAGTTACAACAAGATCCTAGTACATCTGATACATTTAGCTGAAAAATGATTCGTTATGGTACAAATATCACTTATACCTAGGTAAGAATTCACAACCCAAAAAAAAGATTCTTATGGAATTACACACTTCTCCCTTAAGAGGGAAGTCAATATTTTTAAAAACTTACCACATGGTTAAGAAGGAATTTTTTTGGGATGGCCTTAAATCGGATATTGAAAACTTTTTGGTGGAATGTTTGGTTTTCCAACAAAATGAAGTTGAAACAATTAAGAACCCGGGTCTATTACAAACTTTATGCATTCCAAGCCAACATTGGGCGAAGATTTCAATGGATTTTATCATAGCTTTGCCCAAGTCCGAAGGAAAGAGTGTCATCATGGTGCTAGTTGAAAGACTTACCATGTATGCACACTTTTGAGCATTATCTCATACATTTAAAGCCATGACAATTTCTACTGCATTTTTGGAAACAATTCAAAAGCTACATGGAAACCCAAATATTATTGTAAGCGACAGAGATCCCGTTTTCACTCGAAATTTTTGGACATAATTGCTTTCCTGTCTTGGCTGTAAGCTCATAGCTCATCTTATCATCCTCAATCTAATGGGAAAAAAGAGATAGTAAACAAATGTTTGGAAGGATATCTTCATTTCTTTGTCTCTAATAAATACAAACAATAAGTGAAATGGTTGCCTCTGGCTGAATGGTGGTATACCACTTCCTTCCACACTACAACAAAAATGACCCCATTTATGGAACTTTATGGATATCATCCACCATCCATCACATCATATTTAAGATAGAATTATAAGGTTCAAGTAGTGGGACATCACATCGAGCATGAACAAAAAGTTTTCCAACTCTTAAAGGATAACCTCACTTTGGTGCCGAATGGAATTAAACAATAGGCAGATCAACATTGCAACAAAAGAAGTTTTGATGTAGGTGACTAGGTATTCCTATGGATACAACCATATAAACAAATGTCCCTCAAGAAAGCTAATAAGGATAATAAATTATGACCGAAATATTATAGTCCATACAAGGTGCTGCAAAAGATTGGTACTATGGAACACAAATTCGAGCTTCGTGAAGCTTCCCGAGTGCACTCAGTTTTCCATGTTTCATGCTCAATGATCCGAATTGGATCCATGAAAATTGTTAGAGTTCTATGATTGTATCAAATCAAGGCAGACTTCAAACTTATGAACAATGAGCTATCAAGAAGACCTCTGGACAGTGGCAGTTTGTAGCCAGCAAGGAATGACAAGGATGTTGGTCAATGTGCACTGACCGAGGTCCATGGAGATCGCCCAGGATGCAAACTAGAAATTAGGAAGTTTAGATCAGAAAGAAGAGGTCGTTTCTGATGCATGATTAGTGCTAGGGAAAAACACCTCAAAATGGAAAGGCCCCAAGTGCTCAGTCACAAGGAAAATCTGAAAACCGTGGGAAAAGTGTTGAAGTGGAAGACGGGTTCCGCACCCCAAAACCGGCAGAATATCGGAGGCATGTTGGGTGGTAAGTAGAATTGTCAAGAGACCGAGCAATGCCAAACACTGAATGACACATGTCTAGTAGATGAGAGATAAAACCACCTCTCATTGCGGGCTCATGTCTGAGCAAGTCAACCATGCGATAAGAGCGAACACCATAGGATCTAGGGCCTCAAAATCTAATGGCAGAGGATACGCCCGATGGGAAACCAGATCTGGAGGGAGAATTAAGTGAGGGCATATAAAATTCTGAAGCCTAATTTGACTGTTGAGATGAGAGATTAATTATTACATAGAGAAACTGAAATACTGAACCGTTTGAGGAAGAGCTGGCACAGTTTGTGGCAGGAAAAGTGGCCACTTCCCTGTGAGACTTTACATAGTGGCGATGACGCAGAGGTAGGGAACTCCAAGCAAACAACAACAGGCGATCTGAAGGGGTAGAAGAGGAAATTAACACTCATGAGACATATTGGCTTTAAGCCATGAATAGACAGAAAACACTGTCAGAAAGAGGGGAGGAAAAAAACGCTGTCAGAAAGAAGAGAACAGTGAAGAAGGAGACAAAAGAGACAGAAGCAGACACAGAGAGCCGAGCTAACCTATAGAGCTAAGGAAGCATCGACTAGACAAAAGGCTTGAGAGGTTCAAGAAATCCCTGTGACGATATCTGTTGGGAACTGAGTACCAAATTGGACTCATCCCATCAAGACCAGTTGAAGTCGAGACTTAGTAAGAAAGAGTCTATGCACTCTAGTGGCTTGGGGAATCCAAGAACCACCCTACTAAGCATCCTCTATTTCGGGAGACTCAATCTGAGCTCCTTGTTGTAAAAAATTTGCTTTAAGACACAATAAAAGAAGGCCACCATTGAAAGTTGGACCGAAGACGTAGCCCAGGAGGATTGGGTGAACTCCTTATTAATTTGTTGTTTTATTGTATTTTCTTACTGTGTTTCTCTTATTGTTTTCCATTTTCCCATGTCTATGTATTTTGCAATCTTATCGATCCGTTGCCTAAGCTAACATACACAGACATGAGCACATGAGTTTGTAATACCTCCATTCCTTCATTAATTAACTGAGGTCATAAGTGATTTTCAGATCAAGTGGTATCAGAGCTCTAGGCTGTTAAAGTTAGACAAGCTTGTGTTGGATTTAGCTATTGAATGCTAACTAGATCAAAGCTCAAATTAGGAGAAGGAGAGTTGGTCGAAACTAATCTAGAAATTGGGAGAGTCTATCCTCAGAAGAAAATGTTAGAGCAAGGTTCTATGGGGCCAGACCCTCAATTTTTAGATATTTTCCTAGCCCTAACGTCCATGATAGAGGAAATGTATAAGGACTTTAAAAAACATAAAGATGAAGATTCATTAGGCTCCAAACAAGACAAAGGAGAAGATGAGTCTCTCCTCCATGACCACTCAAAAGGCAAAGGGAAAGAAGAAAGATTTCTCACACCTCCTAAAAGCCTTGAACACAAAAGCAAGGCATCTTTGATTAACTAGATGTTAAATTTGATTTACCTATATATGACGGAGAGTTGAATGCAAAAAAGCTGGACAATTGGATTAGACAAATTGGTGTTTATTGTAGAGTGTAGAGTATCAACTCAGACGAGTGCAAGATTTAGCTGGCAAGCCTATGCCTTGGAGGCACTGCCTTAGTTTGGTGGGAAGGTAGGACCCAAGCTGACATGAAAAGACATGGTAAGACCATTTTTGTCTGGAGTGAATTTGTTTCTGCAATCAAAAAGCAGTTCTATCCATTGGCTTACATGCAGCAAGCCATGATGTGCTGGCAAACTCTTGGATAGTTGAATGGGAAAAGTGTACAAGGATACACGCAAGAATTCAACAAGAGAGCCTTGATTCTAGGAATCTAGTTAGACTCACCTGAGACTCTGTTGAAGTACATTGGTGGTCTACACAGCTACATGAGGCACATTATCCTCATGTTTAATCCCACTAGTATAGATGAGGTATCTGTTCAAGCTACTCATCTAGAAGCTACAGGAAAGAATGGAAGTCCAAAAGTTGGGGGATCATCCCAACCCACTGCAAGCAAAAATAAGGAGAAATGAACATAGAAATAAAAAGCAAGGAAGGCTAACATTGCACAGAAGAGCAAGTCTTCATGCACTCACCATAAGAAGGATGGGCATGATGATGAGCACTGTTGGATTCTGCATCTTGAGCTGAGACCTAACAAGTATAGGAGTTGCTCGAGAAAGGGTTGATCAGACCTATCACATCACCATGTGGGTCACCAATCGTCTTGGTGAGAAAGAAATATGGCTCGTGGAGAATGTGCATCGATTACCGAACACTGAATAGGATAACAATCAAAAAATATTATCCCCTTCCTCGCATAGATGATCTTTTAGATCAATTGAAAGAAGTTGTTTATTTTTCCAAGTTAAACTTGCATAGTGGATACCATTAGGTAAGAGTTGCAGAACAAGATGCATGGAAGACTGCTTTCAAAACAAAGCAAGGATTGTGTGAGTGGTTGGTTATGCCTTTTGGCTTAACTAATGCTCCTGCTACTTTTGTGAGACTATGAATGATGTACTCAGACCTTTTCTTGATGATTTTGTTATTGTGTATCTAGACGACATTATGATATTTAGCAAAACACGGGAAGAACATTTAAAGCATGTTAAGCAGACACTAGATGTTTTGAAAAGGGAAAAAATTTATGTTAAACTCTCAAAATGTGAATTTGGAAAAACATCTCTGAATTATTTGGGACATATAGTAGGGGGTGGTGAATTGAAGATAGATCGATCTAAAGTGGCAGTCATTGTGAACTGGCCTAAACCCAAATTTGCTACAGAAATTAGAATCTTCTTAGGAGTAGCACAATATTGGAGGAGGTTCATTTCTATCTTCTCCTTAATTATAGCTCCCTTACATACTTTAACATGAATGAACAAGTTGTTTCAGTGGGGAGGGAAATAGTAGAAAGCCTTCGACACCTTGAAAGAAAATATTAGTACAACACCTGTACTAGCACTCCTTGATCTTCAAAGACCATTTGAGATTTGAATGGATGCCAGTGACTATGCCATGGGAGCAGTGTTGACACAACACGGTAAACCCATATGTTATCATTCTGAGACATTTAATCCTACAGTAGTTAACTATCCTACATATGATAAAGAATTGTATGGATTAGTACAGAGTGTGAAAAGTGGAAACATTAATTAATTAGCAAAGAGATAGTATTACATACTGATCATCAACCACTTCAATATCTACAGTCCCAAACTAATTTGCAGCAATCAAGAAACTATAGATGGATGGTTTTTCTACAATACTTTCGTTTTGTTATCAGATATAAGAAGAGCATACAAAATAAAGTTGCAGATATTTTATCTAGACCCATTATAAAAGCATATAATATACTTAAGCATAATCCTATGTTACATGAGAGCTACATTGAACAATATGCTCAAGATATAGACCTTAAAGATGTATATGCAACTTTAAGTCACAGCAAACAAACAGAAGAATTGGATTATCATGTAAAGGACCGACTCTTATATAATTATGGGAAGCTATGCATTCCACAAACTGAAAGAGTAAAGATAATTTGAGAAGCACACACTTCTTTAATATCAAGTCATTTTGGGGTAAGTAAAAAGGTTGTACAATTGCAAAGATTTTGTTATTGGACAAAAATGAATGAGATAGTTTCTAGATATGTAAGACGGTGTATTATGTGTGCTAAAAACAAGCCCAACAATAAAAAACTAGGCTTGTACACTCCATTACCATTTTCTTCTCATGCTTGGGAAAGTGTTTCCATGGATTTTGTTGGAGGACTACCTAAATCTAGAAAAGGTCATGATTATTTGTATGTTGTTGTGGATAGGTTCAGCAAAATGTGTATTTTGGGACTTTGTAATAAACAAATTATAGCTAAACAAACTGCGAAACTATTCTTTCAACATGTATGGGTTCATTTTGCATTACCCACTTCCATTGTATCTGATTGAGACACCCGATTTGTGGGAAAGTTTTGGTTAATTCTGTGGGAAATGATGGACACCAAACTGAACAAAAGCACAACTTTTCATCCACAAACCAATGACTAGACAAAAGTAGTTAACATGACAGTGATCCAGTTGCTCAGAGGGTATTGCAACAAGCATCCTAAGCTTTGGGATGAACATTTGTGTTATGTGCAGCATGCTTACAACAGAGCAAAACATTCTTCTACACAGAGATCTCCTTTTGAGACCTATTTTGGTTTCACACCAAGGTCTCCTTTGGATTTTTTCTTTGGTAAAGACACCACAGTTGAGGGACACAGTGATGTGGACAGTGCAACTAGGTTCATTGAACAAATCCAAGATGTCCACCAGGAAGTACAGGAATAGTTGGAAAAGATCCAAGCCAAATACAAGGCCAGGCATGACAAGCATCGAATGGAGCATACTTTCCAAGTTGGCGACCAGGTGTGGCTGTATATCAGCAAGGAAAGAATGCAATGTGAAGGTAAAAAGCTAAAGCCTATTAGGTATGAACCTTTCAAGATACTTGAGAAAATTGGTGAGAATGCTTTTCGCCTTAATCTACCATCTTACATGCACATCTACTCAGTCGTAAATGCAGATTGCTTGAGATTTCTTGAACATTCACTAATTGAGGATCCTGAAGAGCAGAGTGAATTTCCTTCTATTGATGACTTGTTACTTGAATATCTTAATAAAATGCAGGAAGACACGATTGTGGATAGAAAGGTAAGGATGACGTGCAAGGGAGATGTTGAGTACCTTAGAGTTGGGCTTAAGGGTTCAAAGTCGACGAGTGTAAAGTGGATAGATATTAGACAAGTGAGACAATTGTACCCTCACTTAGTCGATTCTTGAAAACCAACTTTTGGTGGTCCAAAAGCTTTTTAAGTGGGAAGGCCGTGATCCGAATTGGATCCATGAAAATTATTAGAGTTCTATGACTGTATCTAATAAGGACAGACTTCAAACTTGTGAACAATGAGCTATCAGGAAGACCTCTGGATAGTGGTAGTTTGTAGCCAGCAAGGAACGAAGAGGACCTCGGTCAAGGTGCATTGACCGAGGCCTATGGAGACTGCGCAGGACGAAAACTAGTAGTTAGGAAGTCCGGATCAGAAAATAGAGGTCATTTCTGCGCTAAGTGCTAATCTCGCATTGCCGGGAAAAACCCCTCGAAATGGAAAGGCCCTGAATGCTCGGTCATAAAGAAAAGCCAAAGATAGTGGGAAAAGCGCTAAAGTGAAAGGCAGATCTCATGTCCCAAAAGTAGTAGAATATCAGAGGCATGTTGGAAGGTAAGCAGAATTGTCAAGAAACCGAGTGATGCCATACAACAAACGATGTGTGTCGGGTGGATGAGAGAGAAAATCACAACTCATCGTGGGCTAACGTCTGAGCAAGTCAACCGCGCGATAAGAGTGAACACCGTAGGATATCGGGGCTCTAGATCTAACGGTGGAGGATGTGCCCGATGGGAAACTGAATCTAGAGGGAGAATTAAGCAACGCCATATAAAAGTCTGAAGTCCAATTTGACTGCTGAGTTGGCGAATGACTTATTACACAGAGTAACCGAAATACCAAACCGTTTGAGGAAGAGCTAGCGCAGTTCATGGGAGGACAAGTGGCCACTTCCCTGTGAAAAATTACATAGTGGTGATGACGTAGAAGCAGGGAACTCCAAGCGAATATCAGCAGGCAATCCAAAGTGGTGGAAGAGCAAACACACATTCATGAGATGTATTGGCTTTAAACCATGAACAGACAAAAAACATTGTCAGAAAGAGGGGAGGAAAATAAAAACTGTCAGAAAGAAGAGAACAGTGAAGAAGGAGGAAAAAGAGATAGAAGTAGACATAGAGAGCCAAGCTACCCTGCAGAGCTAAGGTAGTATCGAGCAGATAGAAGGCTTGAGAGGTTCAAGCAATCCCCGTGAGGATATCTGTGGAGAACTGAGTACCAAGTTAGACTCATCCCATCAAGACCAGTTGAAGTCGAGAATTAGTAAGAAAGAGTCTTTGTACTCTAGTGGCTTGGGGAATCCAAGAACCACCCTTATAAGCATCCTCTATTTTGGGAGACTCAATTTGAGCTTGTCGTTGTAAAAAATCTGATTTAAGACACAATAAAAGAAGGCCACCACTGACAGTTGGACCAGAGATAGCCCAGGAGGATTGGGTGAACTCCTTATTAATTTGTTGTGTTCTTGTATTTTCTTACTATGTTTCTCTTACTCTTTTCCATTTTCCCATGTCTACTCCATTGCCTAAGATAACATAGACAAACACCAGCACATGAGTCTCTAATACCTTCATTCCTTCATTAATTAACTGAGGTCACACAGGAGTGATTTTCATATCACTTAGAGAAGGTTATAGGTGAAAAGATACCAATTCAAATAGTATTTTCAAAACATGACAAGGAAGGAAAAATCATATTTGAACTTGAAGTAGTCATAGAAACAAGAAATTGACAGCTATGAAGTCGATGAATTTCTCCAATATCTCATTAAGTGGAAGAACTTACACACTGAACATTCCACATGGGAGGATGAGAATTTTATACAAAAGCATCTATAACTACTCAAGTGTTGAGGACAACATTTTTTTGGAGTGGGGCATGTTAGTTCCCTATAATACTAGTGACTCCCCTACTACTATTTTCATTGTAGCCCTCATTATTATTATTGTGCCCCTATTGTCCCCATATTATTATTATTGTGCCCCATAGAAGCCCACTATTGTTATTGTTGTTCCCTTATATTATTATTGTTATTCTGCCTTTGCTTATATTTTGACACCTTAGAATCTTATATATAGAAAGGAGGTTTCCTCATTTGAATCATCTAAGAATTGTTCATTTGTGTAATATAAAGGATGTTTCCCCCTCAAAGAGGCTAATTTTGAAGTCGTTAATCTATCTTTTCTATATTTCTATGAGCTCGTTTCATAACAGTTAGCGTGTTGCTAGCAACTATGGTTCCCTTAGTTTGGAAAGGTGAATGAACAAGGTCGATGGTGAGGGCTAGCCCAATTCAAATGAATCCTCGCCATTGATTCGTGGTATTTTTTCAATTGACTCTTAATTTATGGGGGGTAGCGGCGGTTTAAGTATCATGCTAGTTATCCCACTAAAAAGGATTCTGAGACCTTGTAGGTGTGAAATTGATGGTGATGTGGCTGCTGAACATCTCAGAAATTACCTTTTCGTGTATGATTATAGAGTCAGACCCACTTCTGATTAACGATTACCTATTTTACACCGTAAGACCAATATTCATGACCACAACCTAAGCTATTGGGTTCTTAGCCCTTTTGAGCCCTACATGTGCTCTTTTATTTTTTTAACAACTTTGTTCCATTGATCACACCTCTACATGAGGAAACCAAAGTCTAGACCCAAAGGTCAGAGCTTCTTAATCTTGGCTCCCAACTTTTCTATTGGATAGAAATTATTTAACTATTATAGGATTTTGGGATCCAAGCCCTGATTGTTGTTGTGGTCCTGCTCTCAACTATTCCATTTGAAATTGTTCCTTGTGCTAAAGACAGAGCCCGATTTAACCCGACACATCCCCTTTGCACCATATAGCTAATATTTTGGGCTCCATCCATTAGGATGAGCTGGTTGGTAGGGTCGGTTTGACCCTCTGTTTATTGGGTTTAAGCCTATCTACTATCATTGTGTCCAAACATCAATAGCCCGACGCTTCTCTTTGGGCACTAACTTTAACCTATCGGGGTATACCTCTTAGCTATCACAGTCGAGTGGGCGCCACCAGCTCTGTTCCATCAAGACACTACACTTCTTCACCTTGTATGTTTCCCCCAGGATGTTACTATTGGGTGGAACCCTCTCAATCTATTACATCCTAAAAATTTGTTTCTAGATCATCTATGCATCCTCGAGGATGCATCCATTGGGGAACCATCTCCATGATGATTTCATCCTGGTCTTCCACTCCCAACTTTTAACATTATTCACCTGTATTCATGCTTGAGATTCCATGAGGGTAAATCTATCTAGTGGACCCTAGAACATCCTCGTGCTTTATTTCTTTCGCTCATGACACATCGTCTAGCTAACTCTATAGGGGTGAACACGCCAAGTGGGTTCTACTTGTGGCCAATAGAGATTCTCTCCACTACTGACGTGCTAGTCACAAATTCTCGAAGCTTCATGTATAGGCTTTGCCAAACTTTTCATTGAATTTAACACTCAAGGAAACCTTGGTTATTTGCCAAAGGCTCTAACAAGTGATTTCCAGGTCTGCAATTATTCTTAGTCCCCTTTTCCATTTTATGGTCTATCCTCCTATACACAAAAGAATGAATCTCCTACTATATGAATAAAATTCAAGAAGGGGGATAAGGGGGTACAATAATTTGAGAATCAAGCATGGAAATTCTCTTCGGAATTATGCAAGGAAATAGGACAAATTCCTATTTTTAGGGACATATTTGTAGTAGGAAATATGAGCTCCTAGAAAGCCTTATTTTTCTTAGCACTGGAAAATTCTTGTGTAGAGATATCTAGTATTGAAGGGAGCTTTAGGCTTGAAGCATATTCTATGTAATAGATTAGGTTGATCAATTGATAATACAAGAAAGAGGAGATTTTACTGTTTGGGTTGCCCAAACAAATTTCTATGTTTGATTGATCTATGTGTGATTGTGCTTCTATTAATTATTTTCCTTCTGTAAAAGATTGGTAGAGAAATATTTTATCTTTTGAAGATAAGTTTTCTCTCATTAGAAGTTGCAAGGTTTCAATGATTTTCTACATGGTATCATAGCTAAAAACAAGATTGAGACCAAGTTACTTGATCACATTCAAACCACATTGGAGAGAAGATCATTTAGCTCAAGAATTATACAAGGTAAGGAAGGGACTTCGAACTTATGTTTTAAGGAAAGGCCATGCCCTAGAAGAGACTTCGAAAATTTTTCATGGAAGGACAAAATGGAGGTTGAGTTAGATGATAATGGGGTTTTGGAATACATCAAGACTGATATTCCTAAACATGTTTCATCAGATGCACAACAAGTAGAGAAGTTGAAGAAGAACATTGCCAAATCTAGTAGGATGATCCTTGAAGGATTCAAAGACCATATTGTTCCAAATTTTCATGAGAAGGAGGTTGCCTTCTAGATTTGGAAGGCCTTATTGATATTTTCAAAAGAAATAATGATGTTAGAAAACTTTCTTTGAAGAAAAAAATTAGGAGCACTCGAACGGGAAAGAATGAGAGATAGCTCCATGAGCACAGGTTGTGAGCCTTTCTCTTCTTGGGGTTCAAAAATATTCACGTAGCTTCTAGGATGTTGTCAATGGCAGATGTAAGCTTCCATATTGGGAGATATTGTGGTCAGATATTGTCCAAGAAGAGATAAGGAGGAACATAAGGGATGGAGTCTCACTTGGGACAGAAGATGAGGATAACATTTATTTAGATGGAAAATGGAAGAAAAGTAAGGGAAAGAAGGCCCAATGGAAAATCGAGTCTAGATAGAATGGAGGAAATTAAAGAAATGACCTTAGAAAGATCAAGTGTTTTCATAACCATGAGTTTGGAGATTATGCTACAAAATGTACAATCGAGAAATACAACAAGAATGTGCCAGCAATAGCAACAGGAGAAGCAATACCTTCTCAGTTTGAATTAGATTTATCCTTGATAGCTTGCATGGAAAGATTAATATTAGGTAATGTGTGGTACATTGAATCAGGGGCTTCATTCCATACAAGAAAGAATCAAGATATCTTCAGCAATTTGGAGGAGAAACACATCTAATTCCATATCAATCTTAGAGATGATGTCAAATACATGGGAAAAGGAGTTGCTACATTAATACTTAAGAGGGACTCTAACTCCCTTCTCCATCTCATGAATGTGATGTATATTCCAGGATTGAAAAAAGAACCTTGTCTCAATTGAAATCCTTGAAGACACATAGTATGATTTATTATTCAACAAATGGAAGGCCTACCTGAACTATTCTTCTGTAGGACAAGTCAAGCAGATTGGGGTCAAGATTAAGAACCTTTAACAATTGCAGGTTGATGCATGTGCACCCTTGAGAATGAAGGAAGAGAGTTCTCAGAGTAGAGATGTGGTGGTTGAGAGAGAGAAGGATAGAGCTCTCAAGCTGGGCCCTCAACCAATATCTTAGTTTCATTCTAAGCTAGGTGGTCGTTAGGCTAACTAGCAGGATGATGATGAGGACCATAGCCTAGGATGAGTGGAGCCATTTGTTAGGGTCCCATAATTTTTTATAGGATCGTTTGATTATTACTAATGATTATTATATTTGAGATGTTGTAAATAATATTTCACCCATTAAATTATTTCCCAGGAGAGACAAGTATTAGATTAGGGAAGATACTAGCATGGAAAAGGTGAAAAAAATACATCTTGCATTCTATACAATTTATCCTAAGTACCATGTCAAATTCATAAAGGTATGAAAAGAAAAAAAGGGTTGGTTTCCATAGCTAAATAAACAGTATCAAACAACCATCCAATCACTTGATGATCAAATCAATGACCATCGTTGCTTTTCGACCCCCTACCCCTCCTACTTTCGGTGGAGGGGGGGTCCAAAATTTTGTTTACCACTTTCAGCCCCATATCCACGTGTCTCCTTCTCAACACTCCGCAACCCCTACCTCACATACCATTAACCGTTCCTAACACCATTTGAAAAACACCAACCCTTGTCCCTGTTGACCACCTACTCCTGCGCCAACATTCACCCATCACGTCCTTGCTCCTCCTCCACTTATATTTTTTGACTCATCCTCCTCCCCTAACATTTTTTCCTCCATCCATGTGCCTCCACATTATCACCCACCTCCATGTCACCTCCCACCTCCACACCATATATCCATTTCACAGTCAATCAAAACTACGTTTTTCTCCATCCATCACATTAATTTAAAATATGGTTTAAAAACCATTGAGAACGGATTTTCAAAATATGAAAGAGGTTTGTGTTTCTAAAATCCTCATGCACAAAAACCTCTCTCCATTTTCTAAAATATATTATGGTTTTGGATGTTCAGATGAAGCTTTGCAGGCATATTTTCTTGATGTTTCTTTTTTTTAGCCAGTCTATTAAAATGCAGTTTCCAAGTAGCTTGAAATGAATTTGATAAAATGAAAGAGGTTTTTGTTGCAAAAATCCTAACAAACAATTATCTCATTCTTCTAACCACTATTATGGTTTTGGATATAACATGGGATCACTAGACCCTATTTTTTAGAATTTCGGGAGGAAAAAGCTCAAAGACAGTTAGTGGCTTAGAGGCTACCTCATCAAATAAGAGTTGCTATCAAATTCAAATTTCTCTTCTCTATGACCAAAAATACTCAAGGATAGTTCTATAACTCTTCAAATAGTTTTAGTAGCCTTTGTTTCTTTCCTATTTTTACGATCATTTTAGGATATTTTGAAATGAATCTTGATATTTTAAGTCAAGATATTTTGTAATAATT
>APFE031083198.1:0-76513 GCA_000404065.3 Pinus taeda | reverse complement strand
TGAATATGTCTCAGTCTTTTGTTTAATGAATATAAATCATTTTATGGTGGTGAAATACTCTGTGCTCTGTAATTATTTCTAAAAGACTTCTCTGTGCAAAAAGATCCTTGTGTAAAGGAAACAGAGCATTGATTCTGTGTTTTATATTTTGTGGGTTTGGTATTTTCCCATTGCAAATAGAAAAAAAATACCCAACAGTCATGTCGATTAGTATTGCAATCCGAATGTATATAAAAATCCTATGGTAAGCCGAATGTATATTAATATATTAAAATCCCATGGTAAGCCGAATGTATATCAATACTTTAAATGATGTGAAACACATCCATCCTAACAAGGGGCACGAGAGCATAAGTATGTTGGGCCTTTTCTTTGCACACATTTTAGATTTTCTTTAATTACTCTATACATCGTTCGCAAAGTATGGCTGGTTTGATTCAAATGCTTTCCCAGGGATGCCTTGCCAACATCCGTCCATAGCTACCTGTATTCATAACCTCACCTATAAGTATTTCATAATGTCTGAATGGAACCCAAGTTTGTGCCACTGGAGCTTTGTGCGTCTGACAGACAGCTGTCAAAACCTGCAATGCATGGAAACATTCATTGCGCACTAAAGAGAACTAAGTCTATTGGCAGTAAGTACCATTTTGCAGTGTTACTATAGACCTTTCTGTTGTGGGAGTGGGCTTACAATTTCATAATTGTTTTTCTGATAATCATACCGACAGACCATAAACAGGTCTGTGCAGTTTGTCCATCTGTCCACATGACAGAGCCATCCACATACAGCGCAGTTATTTTCGGTGAACTGAACACTGTAATATTGTTCAATTGATACAGATTAGATTTTCGGAAACCTGAACGCCTGGGATTGCTATATATGGAGTCAAAGAATAATGAAATCTTAATGAATAGGATTCATGTGGTAGTTATCAGGCACGCCAATATCATAAAAATAAACGGGGCACGGAAATAGCAGGAAGGATTCTGGGTCTCTCATTTAGTCAACATTAACGGAAAGCTGAGAAAACTATTAGACTCGTATACATCAAAAAGCGGATGGTCACATGGGAGTGTTCCTCAGACATGGGAATAGTTGCGTAGCGAGTGCCCAAGATGCTTAAGGTAGACCTATAATACTTATTCCCAGATTCCTCCAATTTATCCTTTTTTTATAGTTCATAGTCGGCTAAATATTATTTATAACTTGGATCTTTTAAACTTCTACGAGGGTCCAAGGATCCGTTCATTTTGGATATTCCTTTCACGTTTTTCGTCATATGTGATAGATACGCATGTGTGACTGGAGACTGCAAGTTGATGAGGAGCTCAGTTTTAGAAATAATAGTGAGCACTTTACAATAAAGTCTACAGTTCATATGGAATCAATTCGTGGACCGCAGCAAATTGCGTAGCAGGAATCGTCCTTTCAAAGGAATCATCGAGGTAGTGTGAAGTTGGACTCTCAGTGGTTTTGTTTTAAAAGACTTTAAAAAGTGCTGATGATAGCGGCTATATACTTGTTATTGCCTAACAAGTGACCCGAAAGGTAGTTGGACAGATGTCACGATCATAACAAATGGTATAACAAAAAGCAAAGAACACTGATTCAAAATATCTACATAATAGTAGTTCGAGAGATGTCAAACTACACAGCAAAACTCTGAATATAGATCAATCAATCTGAATACATATTAGTTTTTGGAAAACTGAACACTTGTTGCAAAATCTGAATATAGATAAATCAATCTGAATACATATGAATTTTTTGGAAAACTGAACAGTTGTTGCAAAATCTGAATATAGATAAATCAATCTGAATACATATGAATTTTTCGGAAAACTGAACACTTGTTGCAAAATCTGAATGCAGATCCACCATAAACCAGTTTGTCCATCTGTCCACGTGACAGAGCACTGGGTAGTATCTACGTACAGAACAAACATAGCAGTTTTTAGGAGAACTCAACACTCATGTAATATTGTGCAATTGATACAGATTTAGTTTTTTTGGAAATCTCTTGGTTTCCGCCAGTCAAGCCAAATGATTAGTCAACGCAAGTAAGCAACATGTAATGACTGTAACGCTACTTTTTCCCAGCTCAGGGCAGGGACTTGCTGCCCTGCAGCTCCCCTTGTTTAATAACTAGTTCTGCCGTTATGAGAAAGGGATTCAGTGATTATAAATTCAATTGTTCAAAAACTACATGCTCTCTGGGATTTTGAAGAATACATACTCACTGTGATTTAAAATTATACACTGATTCTAGTACTCTGAAATAATAGATTTAGATGTTTATAGCATGATCTTAATATTATGATACGTCCATATGGTGAATATCAATTTAATGGGTCTGAGAATTGATACGGTTGTTAAGATGTGAATTGTCTTTTTATGTTAATAGTGTGAATATGGATGGTAGAGAGAAGGCGTTCTCATGTATAATGAGAACTTTTATGGTGTGTTAGGAGTAGAAATAGTTCTGGCAGGGTTCGAATCTTCCTCCAACTTAAATTCTTGAAAAGGGTAGGGGTAAGGGAACTAGGCATCCGAGGAACGAGTATAATACTAATAAAGCTCATTTTATTTTAATTAAAAAATGAGGCACTATAAACAAATGTAGTATAAACAAATGTAGTACTCATATCAAGTAGGCGAAGGAACACGATTTCCAGTAGAGATACTACTAAACAATGACCTTTAAAAATAGAAATATGAAATAGTTATTTCATTTATCTCAGCACAAAAGCAACTGACGTGTAACATAGTAACGAAGAAATGATTACAAACTGGGATAATATGTTATCTAACTAGTATCGAAACAACCCATACATTAAATCGACACCTGGGAAGTGATGGGAGACAAACTAATACGAATACATGCACATTTCATATTTCATAAACTTTGTTACCGTAAGAAACACCAGGAACCCCAAATCGTCTAAAATGGACTAAACCATGCAATTAATTAACAAGAAGAAACATGTATTGAATGGTATGATTGGTAAAAATATGAAATTGACAAAATACCATTATTTTTTTTACATCATGCAAGAATCTAAACCACAACCAAATAACCAGAGGTCTGAGCCCTTAGTAATTAGGGGCCAAAAAAGTTAGAAAGTTTAGAATAATAATGGAAAATATACGTGTATCTGAATGAGGGAGTAGGTGGAGGATTCCAAGACAAAATTCCCTTCACTCTCATATTGATCCTCGGCCATATCATAGGAACAACCCCAATATCACTGACAAATAATGAAGTTTGAACAATATCATGAAATTTGATTGATCTCTAGAGAAACGATATAACCGACTTAGAGGAAATAAAGGGGAAAGGTAAGTGAGCAATATTTCTTGTAGCTTCTTGAGAAAACATAATGACCTTAAGGGTATATTTTTACCTACAGGATAGGGGAGCTAGGTGTATGTATTCTACATTATGGAGTTGAGCAAAAAAGTAACCATAGCAACAGAGAAAGAGTGAACTTCATACCTGGAATAACAATTGTTGGTGCACTACATCTTGTAAACAATAAGAAGAATATATACTTAGATGTGTAATAATATATGATGCATAAAAGAAAAAATTAGAGGTTGCAATGGATTAAGGTGATAGGGCAAGATGGCTAGCATGTTTACTCCATGTTTCGAAAAAAAATAATATCAAGAGAATAGCAATCAACCTATTGTAACGGCTATGACAGTCTTCCAAAATTTTTGCTGTGCTTCAACTTTGGAGCCTTTCCTGTTATCCACAGGAGCTCATATTGCATTCATCCAAGTATTCATGTTTTGACTAAGACTTATCATTTTCATTTGTGACTATCCTATTTTGTTTTCACAATTAGGTTATCCTAAGTCACAAGATGATCTCCCAACTTGGTCTCGCAACATTTCCGGGCTTGCCTCCAAAAACTAAGCAAACCCTCACTAAGCTCAAAAATTGTGCAATGCACACTCAACTGAAAAATTTTCAAGTTCCCTGAAACTGTGTGGTATTGCTCGACAGTGTGGATGGAAATCAAAAAACAAAGGGAAAAAATCATCCCTAGGAAGTGTTAGGGTCCTATAAATATAGTGATCAAGGTATACTTGTCTAGCCATTTATCCCAATGGGATGTTGTAAATTTATTTTTCATTTTAATTTTTTTAGCTATTTAAAAGAAAAATAGAAAATGAAAAGAAAAGGGAAAACAGAAATAAAATAAAAATAAAAATAAAAAAGGAAAAAAAATAAAGTGGAAAAGAAAAATATATAAATAAAAAATATAAATCCCCACAGCGCACACCAACCAAAATGTCACCCAAGGTTGTTTCGTTTATCCTTAAAGCTTGATTAAATTAGCAAAAATATGTTTTTAAATGCTAAATAAAAACCAACATGATGTTTTTTCATTTAGTAATAAATTTTTGTCACTTTCGGATGGATGAGATTGTCCCCACCAAAATTAACGGCAGGGAACGATGTTCATGCCCCCTAACCTCCCAAAGGTTAAAATGCATGAGGTATCTGAAGCTTGGTTTGTTGGAAACCAACTTTGACCACATGGCAACTCCACAAACATTTTGAGGGCCTCTCCTCCCTTACCACTTAATGCCCAAGCCCGCACCCCCCCTCGAAAACTACTTCCTATTTCTACTTTCTCCCACTCCCAATGGATCTTGTGACATCACATCCCACACCAATGCATCTGCCACTCCATTTCATCCATCCACATCCCCCCATATTCCATGTCACCATATCCCCTTAATCATATGATCGTTGGTCAAATTTCTCACCAACAGTCATGTAAACATTGGGTCCTTAACTCCAACCAATGTTTAAACTATTAAATGTGACACTCTGAAAATAGTAAATTTGTTTTTGATCTCCAACCCATTTTTGATTTAAAGATACCACATTGCCCACATTTTCTCCCTTTTCCATTTCATTGTATTAAGTCGAGGTTCATGCTCAAAGATCATTTAGTGCACCGATGCCCTATGTAATCGCCATATTCTTTTAGTACCAAACAAGAATGAATTGAGTGATTTACTTTAGACCTCTCTTTAATATTACATTTCTTCACAAAAGAGAAAAGAGAAAATGGTGGTGAAGAGTCCGGTCTTACCCTTTGTTACCAATTTAAATGATATTCCTTTAGTTGACACATAATATAAGATAGCATAAAATCTATGTGAATTTGATTTCCATGAACTTCATAATTGGGAAAAAGAAAAGTATTTAGATAATAGCGATGCTTTAAGAATCTTAGAATTCACTACCTGGTGTCATCTCATGTACCTCCCTAGGAAGAAATAAGTAATTGCTCAAAACAATGAAATCTTATTCTCAAATACCCCACAAGCTATTTGTCAAACCCTTCGGATTAATACTCAAACCCTTTTAAATCCATTTTCTACTAATGCACTCATGGAGATATACAAAAATCTTACCTTCGCCGAGTGAGCCCATATTTTGAATGTTTTCTGCCTGAAAATTCTGTATTTCCAAGAACAAATCCCCCATACGCTTCTTATATTTAACCTAACGTGTCAAGACAAGTCATTTCCATGCTTACTTGCCTTTTAGGTTATTCCATAAACCAATGGGTAGATGAAGTAGTGTTAGGTTTCTTGTCAGTATTTTTAGTTGTTTAGAAACCATCACTCATTTTCAATTATAGTCAATACTTGTCAGATATTATTCATGAACAATTTCTGAAATTCAAAGTTGAAGGAGAATTCAAACACCAATCAGTTTTAGTATATTTTATGTTATTTTATCAAGTAGATAGGTTAAAATTCTAGTTACAGAAAATGGATGATGAGGGGAGCTTACTATCAGTCATCCACTAGACTTATTTAGTTATAAGGAATTTAGAATATTATTCATTCAACAATTTTGTTGATCAATTTTTACATACATCCTTGTTTCTTCTCAGTAGCAATATTATATCAAGGATTTTACCAAATATCAAGAAGGTTTTTTCATCTTACAAAACACACTAAAGTTGGAGACTAGTATCACTAACATAACTATACATATATTTGAGTCTATGGGTGTGAGATTCCTCCCTATAAATTTCCAGTATTTGTATCAATAAAGATTAATTTTGCCTTGGAGTACATTACACAAATGCTAAACATGGATGACCTACATTTTGTATCAAATAAAAAGAAGTCACAATTTAAATTAAAGGAAAATGTTGGGACTTATATTGTAAATACCAGAGCAGCAACAAAGGAAGTGGATGAAATACTGAAGAAAATGAAATTTAATCTAAGCTTCATATTTCCTTATGATCCATTAGGAATAATTTTGAGACTAAGATTCAAGATGAAGACAACACCATATGCACATACACATAGGCAATAGATAGAGAAATATTCTAATCAAGAGCAGTGGACAAAGAACATACTATAAGAGACTAAAGAGAAAATTGCCAGTCAATTATCTCTACAAAATCATGTTCCAAACGATAAATAAATCAAGAGAGCGAAGGAAAGTATGTCCCCACAAGATTCATAAGCTCAAGCTATAGATTTTCATGTTTTCAAGCGGAGAAATAAGGAGACAAAGCTTTATACTAAGATTGAAACTAAAAGTGATGATTAGGTATTAAATATTCAAGAAGAATCCTCAGAAGAAAAAGGCTCATAGGAGCAAACCACAATGGTTTTGAGACTAATTCCCACCACTACATTCCCATTTATTGAGGATACAAATGAGTCACCTATGTCTTCTACATCTCATATTCAAGTAAAATAAAATATTTTTGCTAGATATAGGGAGATGAATAATAAAAATGGAGCATTGAAAGCTTCAACATATTCAAAGTTTTGGAAACAAGCAACCACTACTGAACATAGGTTGTTGTCTGCACTCGACACAGAGAATGGGTAGTTCCAAATGGACTATTTGGAACTTACAGTTATAGTTACCAAAAGTGCTAAGGACTACAAAACCTCAATATTTTGTTTTGATACCAAAAAGGTCCATGAAATTGATCAAACCGATTTGGATAAAACAACAAGTTTATCTATTCAACACTAACAAGTTCAACCATGACTTCTTCAAAACACTAGGCCTCCTTAAATAATATGAATTCAAAGTTAAAGATAGTGAATGTCATCCTTAGCCAAAGACACAAGAACTAAAGATTTGTAAGATTTAGTGATCAAAATAGGATACGATCCTAGTAACATCAAAGCAATTAAGCAGATAATTAAAAATAAAGATGTAGATATTGAATCAGTGAGGAAACAAATCAAGCTTCCAACCAAAGAGAACCCTCAGGCCAAAGAGGTAACCAACTGTTAGGACCCTCCATTGTCCCTTTTTGACCATATATTTTGTTATTATGTCATTCTTTTCCAACCTATATTTAAATTCCATGTTATTGCTTTAATCCATTTTGAGAAAGGTATACAATATTTCTTCTCATCACTATATCTTTAATTTATTTTACATATAATTACATTACCTTCATAGTTAATTGCTGAATTGGATAGTTGTTAAAACATTTATCATTGCAGTCTATGTTGCTGAAATAGACTGGAGACTGCAAGGTTATCATTACAAGTTATGTTGCGCAAATCCCATTGCTGAAACAACTGTGATTTGCATTCTAGATTCGAAAGGAATAGAAGAAGATCATCGAAGGAGTTGTTACACTGGCTGTAACGACCACACTCCAAAGTCAGCATTACCATAACCATTGTAATAACATCTTGTCAATGGGAAAAATGATTTCCCTATTTTGGCATATTGGGTTAAAGATAGGATTTACAATGTAATCAATTGTAATAGATGTCTTATCTTTAAAAAGAGGAGACATCTACATTAGAAGGGGATGGACAAACTGTGGGAAGGTATAGCTAAAGGAAATTAACTGGAAGCTTTTTGTAACATGACATATTGATGGATGAATAAAATACTATTCTAAACATTTATTTCTAGTTCCTGGTTCCTGGGGAATCTTTTGAGAAGGACAGGGCCCACCTTCATCACAAGATTCACCCCTTACATTTCCGCAATGTGTTAAGTGTGATTTCTATCCATACGTTCTTAAAAGTTCTATTTACTGAATATTGCTTACGTGTTATTGCTGAACTCTATTTTTTTCCAATTGAATCCTGCATTACTTTCTCGAATTCATCTATAATTAATCTGTGAGTACTTTATTGGCAATTGAGTTTACAGAGTGAGTTGGCAAGCATGGTAATTAGAAACAGGTGAGGAATATTCTTGCTTGGGGAATAGGTTCATGTTCTCTGTTACAGCATAGCTAGTGCTTTCCTTTGCAGATTGATTCATTTCATTAGATTGCTCTTTTTAATGAAATTAAGCATTCTATGATAATTGTCTACAATAGATTGTTTTTGCTCTAACTCAGAGTAGAGCTTCAATTTTCTTAGGGAAATGTGTGATTAGTATATTTATCACTACAACTTTTATTGATTTTGAGATTGAGCACATACAGTGTGTAGTTGCCTTTGAAATAAATAGACTTCCTTGGGTTGACAATTTATGTAGCACTTAGTTGTTTGAATGAACAACAATTAAAGTGACCAACATTTTGGCGCCGTTGTTGGGGAAGGCAATCATATCTTTCAAAAGCATTAATGTTTTTCTTTTAGATGTGCATAATGCATGAGAGGACACAACAAAACTAATCCTACAGGTGGCAAGGGAAAATGAAGAGGAGGAAGAAAAACCTTTATTGATGAGATTATATCAAAAGCTGAAACTTCTCAGAGGCTAAGCTCTCGAAAGCCAAAGAATCAACATTCTCACAAAACAAACTATGAAACAAAGGAAGTTGTTGGCCCTGAAAGGGTTGAAGAGATAGTAGGGAATACTGAGGAACCAATAGAAGACATTGAGGAACCAATAGAAGATATTGAGGGACCAGTGGAAGACCTTGAGGAACCAGATCAAGACATTGAGGAACCAATAGAAAACATTGAAGACTTGGCAAGTGCAACAGGAGAACAACCAATGGAAGGAAACAATGAAGGACTCTTTGGTGGAGGACAAGTAGGAGGAGAGGGAAGAGGTGAGAATTCTCTCTCCACCTTGGGATTTCCTATTGGGGATCTTCCTAGAGGGACAAATCCCATGAAGAATATCCCACTCTCAGCCTTACCTAACATCCATGGTTTATCTTCTGAAGGTCCTGATGAGTTTCTTTTTGAGTTTGATATATTGTGTAGAAGTTATGATTATGTTACTAATGCTAAAAAATTGAAGCTATTTCCAGCAACACTAAAAGGAAATGCACTAATATAGTTTATGAGTCTGGAATGTCATGTAATCACAAAATGGGAACAAATGAAGGAGAAGTTTTTGACCAAATATCAAGACTACTCTCAGACAAGAGAAAAAAGGGAGGAACTATCTAAGGTCCAGTAGGCCGACAAAAATATGGAGGACTTTGTGGAAAGAATATAATACAACCTACAAAGATTCGATCATCCCAATGTAAGTAAAGATATTCTTAAAACAATATTATTGAAAGGGGTAAGGATGATTGTTTAGACATGCTAAATATTCTTGGTAAAGGGGACATATATAAAGAATCGTATGATGAAATTGTTAACCTCTGCAAGAGATGTTCAAGAGAAGCTGCAAATAGATCAAAAAGCAGGGATACTACATATTTAAGAGTCTAAAAATCAGCCAATGGAGGAGCAACAAGAGCTGAAATAGGTAATCTACTTGAGGAATTCAAAACTGAAATGTTAAGTTCTTTTGCTTCACAGAATGATATCTTGTAGGTTAAGAAGAAACAAGAAGAGGCAGAAGCTGCTTTGGCTATCTTCTGTCCCAAATGTAGAGATAAACATCCACTAAGGGAATGCCCATTAGAAAAAGTACCAATTTGCACCATTTGTGAGAAGAATCATGAAACTCAACAATGCCCTTCTTTACCAAGAATAAAAGTAGCATTGCAACCAACCGAAGAGGAAGTTGAAGCAGTTTATTTACTGACACAGAGAAGGAAATGGAAACTGCGAGGACAAGGTATGAACTCTAATATGCCATTTAGATCCTCTAATAGTTGGAATAATTATCCTTCTTTTAATGAAGAAAACTAACTTCCCTTTAACCAAATGTAATACCCGCCCTTTAATCAAATGAATTTCCCATCCATGCAACAAACAAACCCTCCCTTTGTAAACCCTGCAATGTGGACTCCTTGGCCTCCACAACAATCTTATTTTAATTAATGGAACCCAAACTGGAGAGCTCAACAAATCTGGTTCCAAACCAATTTCCTCAGTTTCAGCAACCACTCCGTCTACCATTAGGTGTTCCACCAAATAACCAAACAATAAGACCCTAGCTGCCTGTACAACCAAACCCTAAACCTAATAATAATAAAGTTGTGCAAGTCATCGATATTCAGAACCACTCTATACCTCCTGCTTTCCATGCACAGTGTAATGACATTCATTTATGATCTGCAAGAATAGTTGAGCCTATTGTTGATGACATTACCTCTTCTAACTCTGATAAACAAGAGATAGAGAGAAATAGTTTACCTAATAAGGGTGTTGAAACAACAGAGCCACCCTCTAATAAAGGTGTTGAAACAGTAGAGCCACCATTCTCTAAGCGTTTAGCTCTGACTAAGAAACCTGAGTCACCTGCGTTTAATCTTCTAAGGGAATTATATAATATTTTTGTTAAGATTCCACTCTTACAGGTGCTCAGAGATGTAACAATTTATGCTAGAACTATGAGAGAAATTTGTATTAAGAAACCTGGTAGGAAAGATAAGGATTCCCTTACAGTTCATGTTATGGGTGTTCTATCTGCTTTAATGTCTAGAAAAACTCCTCCTATTAAATATGGTGATCCTGGTCATCCTAAAGTTATAGTACAGATTGGAAAAACTATTGTTTCACGAGTTATGGTAGATCAAGGTGCTACTATAAATATTATGAACCTTGAAACCTCACAACTATTACAACCAAAGAATGTAATCAAAGCGACACCAACCATATTGGAGTTAGTTGACTGTTCCACAATCAAACCAGAAGGAGTTATTGAAGACTTCATCGTTTCAGTTGAATCTTGGAATTACCCAGTTGAATTTGTCGTATTGCAGACTAAAACAAGGTTGGGGGGACATCCTTTAATTTTGGGAAGGCCCTGGCTAGCTACAACTAATGCTTTTATCAGCTGTAGATCAGGTTCAATGACAATTTCTAATGGATGTGAAACCAAGCAGCTTACTCTTTATCCTCATGCCACACCTATGATTAATAATGATCATTTTGTATGGGTGGATTATGATGATAATGCTACTCAACCCACTTTGACTATCGGACAAGCTTTAACTCTTAAAGATACCACGGAGGATGAAGTAATTAGTAATTTTATTTTCGAACCCTCCTCGGTCGCATCTAAAACATATAACCAGTTGACTGCAATTTTGGAACTTGAAATGTAGGAAAACTTAAATCTGAAAATATACCTCAAACATCAACTGCTATCTCCTCTAAAAGAATAACAGTAGAAATTGAACCTGGTAAAACACTGAACATAAACCCCAACTTAACAGATGCTGAAACACAACAACTAATGAAGTTACTTCGTGAAAATAAGGAAGCATTTGCATGGGACTATACAGATATGAAGGGGATCTCTCCTAAATGATGTACTCATCGTATCTATATGAAGGAAGGGTGTTGCCAATTTGAGGGAAATTATTAAATAAGAACATAAAATTTTTCTTAATGTAGGGTTTATATACCCCATATTTAACAGTGAATGGGTTTCTCCATTGGTCATAGTACCTAAGAAAAACAGGAAATAGAGAGTGTGTGTAGATTATAGAGCCTTAAACAAAGCCACTGAAAAAGATCATTTCCCCTTGCCATTCATTGATCAGGTTCTAGACAGTTTGTCAGGGAAGAGATTCTTTTCCTTTTTATATGGTCTTAGTGGATATAACCAAATCAAAATTGCACCCCAAGGCCAAGACAAGACCACCCTTACCCTTACTAGTCCCTGGGGAACTTTTGCTTATAGAGTTCTCCCATTTGGACTATGTAATGTTCTAGAAACATTTCAAAGAGCAGTGATAGGGATCTTTTCTAATATGCTTAATGACTCTATGGAGATATTTATTGATGAGTTTACCCCTTATGGTGTGACTTTTGAAGATGCAGTACAAAACCTTGAGAAAGTTCTTAAACATTGTGTACAAGCTCACCTTTCCCTGAGTACTGAAAAATGGCGAATGATGATGAAAAAAGGAATTATACTTGGACACTTCATTTCATTCCAAGGGATTCAGGTAGATCCATCCAAAGTATAGGTTATTCAGACCCTTCCTCTCCCTAGAACACAAACTGATGTAAGAATTTTTTTAGGATAGGCTGGATACTACAAAATATTTATCAATTATTTTTCTAAAATAGCTTCTCCTTTGTTTGTGTTACTTATGAAAAATGTTGAATTTAAGTGGGTTGAGCTTTTCCAGAAAGCATTTGATTAACTCAAGCATCAGATGTCTATAGCTCCTATTCTAAGGTGACATGATTCGACACTTCCCTTTCATATATCCTCTGATGCTTTGGACACTACAATTGGAGTTGTCTTGGGACAAGAGGAAGGCCATCTTCCTTATGCTATCTATTTCATTAGTAAGAACATGACCCTTGCTGAGCTTAATTACACATTTACTGAAAAGGAATTTTTAGAAGTCATTTGTGCTATTAATAAATTTCGACATTACATTACTGGTTACCCTACTTTTCTGCATACTGACCACGCAGCTATTAAGTATTTAATGAACAAATCTGTCACAAATGCTCGAGTTACCAGGGGGTTATTGTTATTACAAGAATTTGATATTACAATTATATATCAACCATGTAAAGAAAATGTAGTTGCTAATTTCCTTTCTCGAATAAAAGATGATGATAACACTCTAGTAGATGGTTCCTTTCCTGATGAGTATTTATTTGCAGTATCTGCTCACTCACCTTGGTATGCAGACATTGCCAATTATATAGTTGCAAGGAAGTTACCATCATACCTATCACAACGGGAGAAAAGAAAGATCATTCAACAAAGTGCTCGGTATAGCTGGATAAGTGGGTGTCTTTTTCATACAGGACTTAATCATGAAATCTGAAGATGCATTAGAGAAGATGAGGTTTATGATGTATTGAAGGTTTGTCATGATGGCTCTTGCAGAGGGCATTTTGTTGATAAGAGAGCAACACAAAAAATTCTCAGAATGGATTATTATTGGCCCTCACTTGCCAAGGATGTGAAGGAATATGTTTGGGCCTATGATAGTGGTCAGAGAATGGGTCAACCTAATCATAGAGATGAAATTCCATTGAATCCCTGGGTAATACTTGAACCCTTTAAAAGATGGGCTCTAGACTTTATAGGACCCATCATTCCTCCATCTAGTCAAAGAGTTTACATATTGGTTTGTATAGATTATATGACTAAATGGGTGGAAGCTAAGGCACTCATTAGAGCTAATGAAGAATTTGTTTTAACCTTTCTATTTGAAGAAATCTTTGTTACATTTGGAGTGCCTAGAGAACTAGTTACAGATGGAGGACCTCCTTTCAGCTCTCATAGTTTTAAAGCCACACTTCAAAAATATCATATTCATCATAAAATGACTACACCTTACCACCCCCAAGCCAATGGATAGGTGGAAAGTACAAATAAAGTCATAGAATCCATTTTAACAAAAACGGTGAAGGAAAATAGGAAGGATTGGTCTCAAAGGCTGCCTAAAGCATTATGGGATTATAGAACTACTTGGAGGAACACTACAGGATTTTCTCCCTATGAATTGGTTTATGGTAAAAGTGTTGTTTTTCCCATGGAATTTGAAATTAAAACCTTAAGAAATGCTTTAGTTGTTAACCTTGATTTGATAGATGCACAGACAACCAAGTTGCAACAGCTTCAGGAATTGGATGAAAAGAGGTTAGATGCCATCCATCAAACAACAATGATCCAACAACAAAGAACTAGGTGGCATGAAAACTATTAAGCAGAAGCAGTTCCAAAAAGGTAATTGGGGTTTATTGTATGATTCTCATTTTGAAAATTTTCAAGGGAAATTACAAACAAGATGGTTGGGACCTTACAAAATAGATATTGTTTTTCCCAATGGAGTAGTAAAGCTCCTAATAATTGATGATTCTAGAACACCATTATTAGTAAATGGGTATCGACTTCGTCTGTACCAACAACCCATTTCTAAAGAAGATTTTAAGGCCACCTGCATCGCAGATTCACAACATATCTTTTAGGGGGAGCCTGCTACCCCTCATTGCATTTAATTTATGCATTGTATTTTTTTTAGTATTAGATTATATTTCTTAAGTAATAATCCATGTAAAGGGTTGGCATGTTACAGTTGATTATTTTGCAGATCTCAGATGTAGGGAGGCTGGTGGAAAAGAACAATCTCACTGCAAGCAGATTTAAGCTTCATTTTGTGAAGCATAGTCATCTCATTCCAATTCATAATTCATTCCCCCATTTTTATCATTTTTCCCTTTTTCCCCTCCCTATGTCCCCCACTATTTTTCAGCAACATCATTCCCATTTTTATCATTAAAGAAATAAATATTTTTCAACAACATTTTCCCTATTTTTCCCATTTACAATAACATTTTTCTTTACTTTCCCCATTGCTAAAACACCATCTTCCATCAATTTTCCCATTGTTGAAACACCAACCTTTCCCCATTTTTCCCCGTTGCTGAAACACCAACTTTTACCCATCTTCCTCGTTGCTAAAACACCACTTTTTTCTCAAGGAATCATCATACATTGCTTTCTGTTGTGAGAATCGCCTCTTGCATTATTCTTATAACTTTGTTCTTTCATTGCCTTCTCCTATGACTATACAGGCCTTTCATATAATTACCCTCATATTTCAAAACCCTCTTCCATAACCATTGATCATCTATTAGCAATGTATATTATATTTTCCAAATATTAATCAAAGGTAAACATGAGGTATGTGCTTATTATGTGTAAATATCATTAAACTATAGTTAAATGAGAAGAATATGACATTATTTCCACGATCCTCATACATTTAAACTCATTATTTCAGTCGTAGTTGGGGGGAATAGAAAAATCACACACCATCATTTCACAACACGCCAATCACCATTGTTTTTCACCCCATCTTTGTCCTATTATTCCATGATCTCATTTGCAAAATTTACTCTGTCTGGGGTGCGGTAACTCAGTTTGTCACTGTGCATTTTACTGAAGCTGATAACTATGGGAGGACCTACTATTCGACATGAGCCCGGTTCGATAGGTTTATTAGAATTACACCCATAGGTATATTAGGTTTTTCAGTGGGCAGGCTGGGTAGGTTATTTTTAGAAGCTTCAAGGATTTGATCCATAGCAAGTCCTTGAATTTGCACGTAATCTACAGGATGGCTACTCTACTAGTTAAGGAGTTCGAATTCCAATCTCAGAGTATGATATAGCACAGGTTTCAGGCCTACTGACTACTGGAACTCGATGGTTAAGCCGTAAACACATCATTTTGAATGCACAGAAAGACTTTATTTTTGCAGGAGAGCAGGTTGAGCCTAAAGGTATGGGTGTCGTACTTCATTCATTACCACCTCCATGGCTGACAATTGCGGAATTCATCAAGCACTATCTCACCTACAAAGGTCGCTCCTAGTTAGTCTATCAGCATGATTTTGTTTTGTTAAATCATTTGAGACATGGTCGATTGTTAAATATGCCATATTATCTACTTGGTTGTCTAAAGAATATGTCACATTATTGTTTGCATGCAAACTACCCACTCCTTTCCCTCACCCATCATTGTCTCATCCAACTATTAATTCAGAGGGGTTTGGCTCAACAGAATCCTCCCCGTCTTAATAAACCACCCCTAGGACCTCAAGAAGCTGCAGAAATTCCTCAAGTAGCAGCTGAAATTCCCCAAGAAGTCACTGAAACTCCTGAATTTCCTCAACCAGCTCCTAAAATTCCTCAACAAACTCCTGGAATCCCTCAGCAAGCTGAAAATCCTTCTGAACATCAACTAGGGAGCATTCTTGATCCCCCAGAAATCCCACCAGCCACATCAACCAACCCAATTGACCCTCCCACCATATCAACTCCATCTCATAATTTAGCAGAATCATCTAATCCTACTATCCACATTCCTAGTGATGATTCTGAAGATAACCTTCCCCTCGCTATGCTAAAAAGAAAAAGGCAAAATAATACTATTTTCCTACCGAAAAGATCAATGAGGGCCTAAACCAAAGAAGCCATTATCTCTGATATCCCTCCCCCTAAAAAAAAACCTACTCACAAAAGGAAAACTACTGCTCTCCCTACCCTTTTACCTCAAAGATGAATGAGGACATCTACTGAAGCAGCAACTGTTGCTACCATCCCAAATTCCCTACCAATTAGCCTAAAACCCCATACCCCACTGCAGTCCCAAGTCCTTGAATCTTTACCCATCACACCTTCGGGCACTGAAATGCAAGACACCCAAGATTTTTTGGCGTCATTCCTTTTAGAAAATGTAGCTACCACACAAGAACTAGCTACTGATTCAGTAGCTGCCACACAAGAACCAGCGATTGATTCACCAAATTTAGATACCCAAGATGTTGTACAAGATGTAGCTATCCCACAAGAACCAATTACTGATTTAACAAATGCAACACAAGAACCAACCATTGATTCACCAAATTTAGATACTCAAGATGTTGTACAAGATGTAGCTGCCCCACAAGAACCAGCTACTAATTCAAGAGTTGACACACAAGAACCATATGTTGATGAACAGAAAACAGATGACCAAGATGTTGTATAGCATGTAGCTACCCCATAAGAACCAACTACTGCTTCAGCAGTTGCCATACAAGAACCACCTACTAATGATGATGAAAAAAGGAATTATACTTGGACACTTCATTTCATTCCAAGGGATTCAGGTAGATCCATCCAAAGTACAGGTAATTTAGACACTTCCTCTCCTTAGAACACAAACTGATGTAAGAATTTTTTTTAGGATAGGCTGGATACTACAAAATATTTATCAATTATTTTTCTAAAATAGCTTCTCCTTTGTTTGTGTTACTTATGAAAAATGTTGAATTTAAGTGGGTTGAGCTTTTCCAGAAAGCATTTGATTAACTCAAGCATCAGTTGTCTATAGCTCTTATTCTAAGGCGACATGATTCGACACTTCCCTTTCATATATCCTCTGATGCTTTGGACACTACAATTGGAGTTGTCTTGGGACAAGAGGAAAACCATCTTCCTTATGCTATCTATTTCATTAGTAAGAACATGACCCTTCCTGAGCTTAATTACACATTTACTGAAAAGGAATTTTTAGAAGTCATTTGTGCTATTAATAAATTTCGACATTACATTACTGGTTACCCTACTTTTCTGCATACTGACCACTCAGCTATTAAGTATTTAATGAACAAATCTGTCACAAATGCTCGAGTTACCAGGGGGTTATTGTTATTACAAGAATTTGATATTACAATTATATATCAACCATGTAAAGAAAATGTAGTTGCTAATTTCCTTTCTCGAATAAAAGATGATGATAACACTCTAGTAGATGATTCCTTTCCTGATGAGTATTTATTTGCAGTATCTGCTCACTCACCTTGGTATGCAGACATTGCCAATTATGTAGTTGCAAGGAAGTTACCATCATACCTATCACAACGGGAGAAAAGAAAGATCATTCAACAAAGTGCTCGGTATAGCTGGATAAGTGGGTGTCTTTTTCATACAGGACTTAATCATGAAATCTGAAGATGCATTAGAGAAGATGAGGTTTATGATGTATTGAAGGTTTGTCATGATGGCTCTTGCAGAGGGCATTTTGTTGATAAGAGAGCAACACATAAAATTCTCAGAATGGATTATTATTGCCCTTCACTTGTCAAGGATGTGAAGGAATATGCTCGAGCCTATGATAGCGGTCAGAGAATGGGTCAACCTAATCATAGAGATGAAATTCCATTGAATCCCCGGGTAATACTTGAACCCTTTAAAAGATGGGCTCTAGACTTTATAGGACCCATCATTCCTACATCCATTCAAAGAGTTTACATATTGGTTTGTACAGATTATATGACTAAATGGGTGGAAGCTAAGGCACTCATTAGAGCTAATGAAGAATTTGTTTTAACCTTTCTATTTGAAGAAATCTTTGTTAGATTTGGAGTGCCTAGAGAACTAGTTACAGATGGAGGACCTCCTTTCAACTCTCATAGTTTTAAAGCCACACTTCAAAAATATCATATTCATCATAAAATGACTACACCTTACCACCCCCAAGCCAATGGATAGGTGGAAAGTACAAATAAAGTCATAGAATCCATTTTAACAAAAACGGTGAAGGAAAATAGGAAGGATTGGTCTCAAAGGCTGCCTAAAGCATTATGGGCTTATAGAACTACTTGGAGGAACACTATAGGATTTTCTCCCTATGAATTGGTTTATGGTAAAAGTGTTGTTTTTCCCATGGAATTTGAAATTAAAACCTTAAGAAATGCTTTAGTTGTTAACCTTGATTTGATAGATGCACAGACAACCAAGTTGCAACAGCTTCAGGAATTGGATGAAAAGAGGTTAGATGCCATCCATCAAACAACAATGATCCAACAACAAAGAACTAGGTGGCATGAAAACTATTAAGCAGAAGCAGTTCCAAAAAGGTAATTGGGGTTTATTGTATGATTCTCATTTTGAAAATTTTCAAGGGAAATTACGAACAAGATGGTTGGGACCTTACAAAATAGATATTGTTTTTCCCAATGGAGTAGTAAAGCTCCTAATAATTGATGATTCTAGAACATCATTATTAGTAAATGGGTATCGACTTCGTCTGTACCAACAACCCATTTCTAAAGAAGATTTTAAGGCCACCTGCATCGCAGATTCACAATATATCTTTTAGGGGGAGCCTGCTACCCCTCATTGCATTTAATTTATGAATTGTATTATTTTTAATATTAGATTATATTTCTTAAGTAATAATCCATGTAAAGGGTTGGCATGTTACAATTGATTATTTTGTAGATCTCAGATGTAGGGAGGCTGGTGGAAAAGAACAATCTCACTGCAAGCAGATTTAAGCTTCATTTTGTGAAGCATAGGCATCTCATTCCAATTCATAATTCATTCCCCCATTTTTATCATTTTTCCCTTTTTCCCCTCCCTATGTCCCCCATTATTTTTCAGCAACATCATTCCCATTTTTATCATTAAAGAAATAAGTATTTTTCAACAACATTTTCCCTATTTTTCCCATTTACAACAACATTTTTCTTTACTTTCCCCATTGCTAAAACACCATCTTCCATCCATTTTCCCATTGTTGAAACACCAACCTTTCCCCATATTTCCCCGTTGCTGAAACACCAACTTTTACCCATCTTCCCCGTTGCTAAAACACCACTTTTTTCTCAAGGAATTATCATGCATTGCTTTCTGTTGTGAGAATCGCCTCTTGCATTATTCTTATAACTTTGTTCTTTCATTGCCTTCTCCTATGACTATACAGGCCTTTCATATAATTACCCTCATATTTCAAAACCCTCTTCCATAACCATTGATCATCTATTAGCAATGTATATTATATTTTCCACATATTAATCAAAGGTAAACATGAGGTATGTGCTTATTATGTGTAAATATCATTAAACTATAGTTAAATGAGAAGAATATGACATTATTGCCATGATCCTCATACATTTAAACTCATTATTTCAGTCGTAGTTGGGGGGAATAGAAAAATCACACGCCATCATTTCACAACACACCAATCACCGTTGTTTTTTACCCACGATTACGTCTTATCACCCCATCTCTGTCCTATTATTCCATGATCTCATTTGCAAAATTTACTCTGTCTGGGGTACGGTAACTCAGTTTGTCACTGTGCATTTTACTGAAGCTGATAACTATGGGAGGACCTGCTATTCGACATGAGCCCGGCTCGATAGGTTTATTAGAATTACACCCATAGGTATATTAGATTTTTCAGTGGGCAGACTGGGTAGGTTATTTTTAGAAGCTTCAAGGATTTGATCCATAGCAAGTCCTTGAATTTGCACGTAATCTACAGGATGGATACTCTACTAGTCAAGGAGTTCTAATTCCAATCTCAGAGTATGATATAGCACAGGTTTCAGGCCTACTGACTACTGGCACTCGATGGTTAAGCCGTAAACACATCATTTTGAATGCACAGAAGGACTTTATTTTTGCAGGAGAGTAGGTTGAGCCTAAAGGTATGGGTGTCGTACTTCATTCATTACCACCTCCATGGCTGACAATTTCGGAATTCATCAAGCACTATTTCACCTACAAAGGTCGCTCCTAGTTAGTCTATCAGCATGATTTTGTTTTGTTAAATCATTTGAGACATGGTCGATTGTTAAATATGCCATATTATCTACTTGGCTGTCTAAAGAATATGTCACATTATTGTATGCATGCAAACTACCCACTCCTTTCCCTCACCCATCATCGTCTCATCCAACTATTAATTCAGAGGGGTTTGGCTCAACAGAATCCTCCCCGTCTTAATAAACCACTCGTAGGACCTCAAGAAGCTGCAGAAATTCCTCAAGTAGCAGCTGAAATTCCCCAAGAAGTCACTGAAACTCCTGAAGTTCCTCAACCAGCTCCTAAAATTCCTCAACAAACTCCTGGAATCCCTCAGCAAGCTGAAAATCCTTCTGAACATCAACTAGGGAGCATTCTTGATCCCCCAGAAATCCCACCAGCCACATCAGCCAACCCAATTGACCCTCCCACCATATCAACTCCATCTCATAATTTAGCAGAATCATCTAATCCTACTATCCACATTCCTAGTGATGATTCTGAAGATAACCTTCCCCTCACTATGCTAAAAAGAAAAAGGCAAAATAAGACTATTTTCCTACTGAAAAGATCAATGAGGGCCTAAACCAAAGAAGCCATTATCTCTGATATCCCTCCCCTTAAAAAAAAACCTACTCACAAAAGGAAAACTACTGCTCTCCCTACCCTTTTACCTCGAAGATGAATGAGGACATCTACTGAAGCAGCAACTGTTGCTACCATCCCAAATTCCCTACCAATTAGCTTAAAACCCCATACCCCACTTCAGTCCCAAGTCCCTGAATCTTTACCCGTCTCACCTTTGGGCACTGAAATGCAAGACACCCAAGATTTTTTGGCGTCATTCCTTTTAGAAAATGTAGCTACCACACAAGAACTAGCTACTGATTCAGTAGCTACCACACAAGAACCAGCGATTGATTCACCAAATTTAGATACCCAAGATGTTGTACAAGATGTAGCTATCCCACAAGAACCAATTACTGATTCAACAAATGCCACACAAGAACCAACCATTGATTCACCAAATTTAGATACTCAAGATGTTGTACAAGATGTAGCTGCCCCACAAGAACCAGCTACTAATTCAAGAGTTGCCACACAAGAACCATCTGTTGATTAATAGAAAACAGATGACCAAGATGTTGTATAGCATGTAGCTACCCCATAAGAACCAACTACTGCTTCAGCAGTTGCCATACAAGAACCACCTACTAATGAACAGAAAAAAGATGACCAAGATGTAGCTACAACACAAGAACCGAGTACTGATTCAACAGTTACCACACAAGAACCAACTATTGATGAAAAAAACATAGACAACCAGGATGTTTCACAACCTATAGCTATTACATAAGAACCAACTACTCAGTCAGCAGCTACCACACAAGAACCACCTGATGATATGTGAAATCTGGATGCTCTGGATGTTGCAAATAATGTAGCTGCTACAAAACCAACTACTCATTCAGCAGTTTCCAGACAAGAACTGCCTGCTAATGCTGCAAACAATGTAGCTGCTATGGAACAACAAGCCATTCATTCACTAGAATTAGCTACTGAGATTATGACTGCGACACAAAGCCCAGTCACCTTGGCTTCCCTTCTATAGGGAAACGAGTTTCTAAAATCAGAACTCAAAGCTTATAAGTAGGAATTAATAATGGAAAGGGAAGCCTATGACATAGAGCTTTATTTGTACACTTTAGCTCATGCAACATCCGCAATTGAGAAGAGTACAGAGAAAGACCGGTATAACGAATATATGTGCAGCCAATGGGGTAACATTTATCATCAATATGGTTATAAAATAGTTGAAATTCCACTGCCCGGAGCCACCCGTGCATTTACTTCTGCTACAATTAAAGAGGAACACCCTGCTGTCACACAAGAACAAGTAGGCCCTTCAAAAATTTTTGAAAATACCTCGGCCTATTGTGATTGTTAAAACTGAAAGTCCTCTTGGTCTACAAAAACTGTGTTTACTGAAACTAAACCTCGACCTACAAAGATTGTCTTCACTCAGACCAATAGCACTCAAGCACAAATGGATAAATGGAAGAAAGAGTATGTTATGTCGCAAGATAGGATCATACAGGAGCATAAATCATCATGGCAAGATCATATATATTTAAACTGGGAAGTTTTGGAACAAGTGCTCCAACACTCTCATGCCTAGAAGAAGGAAAATAAACAACTAAAAACTAGATTACTTCTCATGTTTGATTTGGTTCAAAGATTATTGGCCACCAAGAAAACATCCTCCAATTATTCTCTTTTTCTTACAGAATGCTTAGCGTTCTTTCAAATAAAGGAAATTAGCGATGATAGACCTCATGAGGTATCTACACCTAAACAGTTTTTGAAAACTTTCACAGAAGTATCTACCAGTGAACAAAACTTCCTCTATGAATTGTATCTCCATAATGAAGCCATCCCTAAGGATAGGAAGCTTAATCTGAACCCTCTGGTTGGTGATATTTAGATTAGGGCCTTTGTCTCTTTCGTTGGCAATCAGATCAAGTGGTAGAAAGCATTCCTTTCAGCAAGGCATAATGAAGATAATCGTCTTTCGTTGTTGAATATCATCAGTTTTTGAAGGAACTAAGAATGAGTGAACACATCAAACAGTTACAAGCAGTACTGTTAAAAGACTACCAACATTATGTTAAAGCTAAGAGATCTCTTGCCTTACAAGCAAACAACTTATTTTGACAACAATACTCTACGGAGAGGCAGGAGTATCATCCCTTTAGTCCTATTAAGGTTGAAGCAGAAATTTCATGGCTACCTAACTATGTCAAATGTGTTCAACGGTGTGCCGAAAAATGGGTAGGATATCATTTTCATTTCCCTATTCTATGGATTCCAAAACAAGAGTATAGGGCTCATTAAACATTGTCCAAAAAGGAGGAAGTAGCAACATGGCAGAGATTACATAATGTTCATGGTTTTAGAGATTTGGCTGATAGCACCTTCTATACTTACTGCCTAAGTAATTTTCACTGCAAGGCCCAGTACTTGGACTCAGATTCAGAGTAAAGTTACATGAGGACATGCAATCCTTTCAGTTGGGGGGCGTGTTAGGACACTACATTGTCCCTCTTTGACCATATATTTTGCTATTATGTCATCCTTTCCCAACCTATATTTAAAGTCCATGTTATTGCTTTAATCCATTTTTCCAAAGGTATACAATATTTCTTCTCATTACTGTATGATTAATTTACTTTACATATAATTACATTACCTTCATAGTTAATCGTTGCATCGGATAGTTGTTGAAACAGTTATCATTGTAGCCTGCGTTGCTGATACAACCTGGAGACTGTAGGGTTATCATTACAGGTTATGTTGCACAAATCTCGTTGCTGAAACAACCATCCTTTGCATTCTAGATTCAACAGTAACAGAATAAGATCATCGAAGGAGCTGATACACTAGCTATAACAACCACACTCCAAAGTCAGCATTACCATAACCATTGTAACAACATCTTGTTAATGGGAAAATTGATTTTCCTATTTTGGCATATTGGGTTAAAGATAGGACTTACAACGTATTCAATTGTAATAGATGTCTCCTGTTTAAAAAGAGGAGACATCTACATTACAAGGGGACAGACAGATTGTTGGAAGATCTAGCTGAAGGAAAAGAACTGGAATATTTTTGTAACATGACATATTGATGGATGAATAAAATACTATTCTGAACATTTCTTTCTAGTTCATGTTTCCTGGGGAATCTTGTGAGAAGGACAAGGCCCACCTTCATCACAAGATTTACCCATTACGTTTCTGCAGTATGTTAAGTTTGTTTTCTATCCATACCTTGTTAAACGTTATGTTTACTGAATATTTCTTATGCGTTATTGCTGAGCTCTATTTTTTCCCAATTCAATGCTAAATTACTTTCTCAAATTTATCTACAGTTAATCTGTGAGTGCCTTATTGGCAATTGTGTTTACAGAGTGAGTTGGAAAGCATGATAATCAGAAGCAGGTGCTGAAGATTCTTGCGTGGGGAATAGGGCCTTGCTCTTTATTACAGCATAGCTAGTGCTTTCCTTTGCAGATTGGTTCCTTTCATTAGATTGCTCTTTTTAATGAAATTAAGCATTCTTTGTTAATTGTCCACAATAGATTGTTTTTGTTGTAACTGAGAGTAGAGCTTCGGTTTTCTTAGGGAAATGTGTGACTAGTATATTTATCACTACAACTTTTATTGCTTTTGAGATTGAGCACATACAATGTGTTGTTGCCTTTGAAATAAACTGAATTCCCTGGGTTGAAAGTTTATGTAGCACTTAGTTGTTTGAACTAACAATAATTAAAGTGACCAACACCAACCTAAAGATAGAAAGGAAAAATATGTTCAAACTAATAGTTTAACGAAACACTCAAATTCAGAAAATGAAGGCTGAAATGGAGGTTTTTTAAAAGATAGAAACAATTAGTAGCTATAGGTGCATCAACACAACAAGAAGTACAACCAACAACAAAGACATCCAATGTAGATTCTTCTGAAAAGTAGTAAAATATTTGGGAGAATTATCAATAACAAATAGGGAAAATGAGAAGTTATTGATAACACTAACAAAGATGGAGGAAAATAAATTAAAGTTGATAGTGCATATCTAGCAGAGGTGCAGAGAAATTTTAAACTGACTAAGAAAATTGAGAGATATTAAAACCAATCTCTAACAACTCAAATGATGGCAGAGGTCAAGAAAATTATATGGAATTACATCAATGCCAATATTATAGAATTATGGCCATCATTTAAAATTATTTTTGAGTAGGAGGAGTTAGTATGAAGGGTCAAAGAAGTAGTTGAGAAAAAAGAATTTGAGATTGAGGATAGACTAGGTGAATCACATAGAATTACTAAAATGTTGAATTCCAAGGCTAGAGATGAGGTAGAAGAAGTCCAAATTTAAGACAGAACAAACACAATCATGGAAGTGAAAAGAGTTCTAACAAATAAGAACCTCATCATACAACTCAAGAATAAGTCCAATATTTGGAGTTACAGGTATAAATATTTAACAAAATTTAATGTATTCTAGGAAAAGGGACTTCCAGTTTTGAAAGCCTCTAATCGAAAATTGATTCCATTAGATAACTATCAAGAGTAGTTATGTAACATCCCTACAGATGCTTCCAAATTCACCAATGTGAGAGGAATGATAAGTAGAGAATCGTTACTGGAAGAACTGCATCATGACTTCTACATTCAACATGAAGACCACCATATATTTTTCAATAAGCCAAATTTCGAGACATACAAAAAGGTAGATGAGAAATTTCAGAGCATGGTAAATTTATCCATTCATAGTGAAAAGTGGTGGGATAAATTACTGGATCTCATTGAATAAGGGTAAACAAGAATCCTACAAATTGGGGAGTAGGAAAATACAAGAAGTACAAAAGTAGCTACAGTCAGTGAAAATTCTCCTCAAATTTTGAACAGAGCATAAAACATAGTCCATATTTCCTATTAATTAGTTCTATTTTTGGAATATGTACAATATTTCAGTAGATATTGTTTTGTAATAAATTTTATTTTGAATTCTGAATTAAATTTGAGATAGAATCCATAAATATTTTGTACAAATATTTCAAAAGGGTTTGATTATGGAAAAGAGACGATCTCTTCTTTGATTGTAAGAAATTAATACAAAGGCAGTTTGGTTTCAGGATTCTTGTGTCAAGAAAATGGTGATGTTTCCCTCTTGGTAAATAAGTTTTCATATTGATTTTCCTTCTTGATTGTTGTAGGAAGATTGAGATTTTAATTTACTTATGGTACTCCGATCTGGCTTGTTTAAACAATATTAAATGTTTTCTTTCTGATGTTAAGTATAGAATTCATTTGTGTATGCTCTATATTTAATTTATCCTAATTCTAATTCATCTAATCCACACCAAAACATGTCTATGAGATCCAAGAGTTTTCCTACCTCACCCTATTTCCTCTTCTCTATTTATTTTAAATTGAGTACTTAATATTTTATGACTCCATGTCCAATGGAATTTTCTTTAATTTTACAACCAAAAATTTTAAAAACATATCTTTACCTTTCCTAACTAGCCTAACATCAAAATAAGAAGATTAAAATCATGTAGATATATCCCTCTCTGAAGCTGGAAGGGTGAGATCGAAACTTTAAAACTGTTTTGTGGTTACCTCTGTAAATTTTCTTTTCAGTCTAGGAAAATTACAAAGTTCTAACATTCTGGTGACCATACTAGGGACTTTTGCCTAGTAAATTTGATTACAAAAGCTTAAACCGATTTAATATGGGTGACAGTGCATTAGGAAACCTTGAGCATGAATTCTACACCCAAAAGTTATGTTTTAACCCAGTTGTGACAAGTTCCCTTGGAAATATGGCTTCCAAAAAGATTTATACTAGGTCAAATATAGTTCCTGATCCTCCTAAAGTTGTGAATGATCATGAGAAGTTGATTAAGAAAAAGAACCTTTGAGAAAGTCAACCAAGCAATAACCCTCTACTTAGGTCTCACTCACTCCCTAAAATATTTCCAACAATTGAGGATATTGATTATGTTTTGTCCTTTGAATTTAGTCTTTTTAGAACGAAATCAAAATGTTTTGTCCTAGAAATATTCTTTGATGAATCCATTTTGAAACCTCATATCTCAACACACAAGCCTGACATTTTAGATTCTGATAAAGACGTTGTAGAACAATTTGAAAGGCTTGAAGATCTAGTAACCCAACTGAATCAGCCTACTCAAAAGTCATTTGTAGTTCAATAAAATACCATTTCTTCTTCTACCCCATCATTGACATCCCCTGTCATTTGACTTTTTCAAACTATCCCCATTTAATATCTCATTTATGCCCCTTTTATATCAACTCAACAAGTCACATTTCCACCCCCTTTACCATGCCTAACATTAGGCACAACTACAGTTTCATCCTCCTATCATATTCCAATTATGGGAGCTCGTTATGCCCCATTCGTTTTACAACAACCACTAAAGTTTATGCCACTAAATTACTCACAAGGTATACCACAATTTGATGGCACTAGGCCCACTACAGCTCAGTAGTATATCGATAAGGTGAATCATTCTTCAAACCTAGAAGAGGTTGATGATGATGATGTCCGAATATGGTGTTTGCTCAAATTTCGACTAGTGAGGAAAGAAAACAATTTAGGGGATTAGTAGCAAGAAATATTGGCAACTTGTAGCAATTTCGACAAGTTTTTCTTTCTCATTGGGAGGTTAAAAGGAATCCACTTCATATTCTTATAGAATATGAAAGTTTAAGAAGAGCTCCAAGAGATTCAGTACAAGATTATTCAAATAGATTCAACAACCTTTATAATTCTATTCCAATAGAAATAAATCCCCCTCAAGGATTGGATTTACTTGGATATCAAGAGGTTTTTGATGCTGATATGGCCTATTAGTTGAGAGAAATAAATCCAACCACTTTATAAGATATGCAAAAGATGTTGTTAGTGTCGAGGCTAGTATGCTAGCCAAAAACTATCAAGTCCAGTTAGGCAACATTGTTGCCAATGCTTCCAAACTCACCAAATTTGGAGGAAGAATAACTGGAGAAGTTCTCCTAGATGGACAACAACATTAAATCTACATTCAACATCAAATCCACTCTCTATTTCTCAATAAGCCAACTTCCGATACATACATATAGGTAGATGAGAAATTTCAAAGCATGGTAAATTTGTCAATTCCTAGTGAAGAGCAGTGGGATAAATTGTTGGAACTCATTGAATAAGGGTAAGCCATAATCCTTTAAATTAGGGAGCATGGGAACAAAAGAAGCACAAAAGTAGCTACAGTCACCAAAAATTCTCCTCAAAGTTTGAAAAGAGCATAAAAGGTAGTCTGTATTTCCTATTACTTAGTTCTATTTTTGAAATATCTACATTATTCGAGTAGATATTATTTTGCAATAAATTTTATTTTGAAGTCGAATTAAATTCGAGACAAACTCTACAAATATTTTGTAAAAATATTTAGAAAGGGTTGAATTATTAAAAATATAAGATCTCTTCTTTGATTGTCAGTCATGAAATAATTTTCAAAGTAATCAAGTTTAGTAATATAGAGGAAGTTTAGTTTTAGGATTTTTATGTCAAGAAAATAGTAATTTTTCCATCTTTGTAAATATATTTTTCTTTCAAGTTTCCACATGGATTTTCCTTCTTGATGGTTGTAAGAAGATTAAGAGTTGAATTTAATTATGGTACTCTTATCTAGCTTACTTAAATAACCTTAAATGTTTTCTTTTTGATATTAAGTATATAATTCATCTATGTAAGCTATGTATTTAATTTATACTAATTCTAGTTCATCTCATCCACACAACAACTCTATAAGACCCAGGATTTTGCCTACCTCACCCTATTTCCACTGCTCTCTTTATTTTAAATTCACAACTAAAGATTTGATGACTCCATGCCCAATGGAATTGTTTTTCATTTTACAACCAAAAACTTTAAAAAACCTATCTTAACCTTTCATAATGAGCCTATGATCTAAACAATAATATTAAAATGATACAGAGAGGGACCTCTCTGAAGCGAGAAGGGCTAAATCCCATCTTTAAAAGTGGTTTTTCGTTAGCTCTGCTATTTTTCTTTCCAACCTAGGAAAAATATAGAGTGCTAACAGGAAGTAAAGATCTACTATGAGTTTCTCAAAGGTGGCACACTAGCTAATTTTATAAGTTTTTACCAAGTGTCACTTTCTTCCTTGATTTTAGGCATGCACGTCATAAAACCTTGTTTGATCAAATATAGTCAATTGAAACATCTAGATATCATTTATTCATTCGATATTGAAACTCTATCATTCCTGGAGTGATCAAGGAAACTTCACTTGAGTTGTCCTTTCTTTTCCAAGTGAGTTTTCTTTTCATCACCATTTTCCACCTTTTCTGTCGGTTGTTGTAATTTCACTTGTGAGTGTTGTTTTTTATTTATCTTCATGGTTTCTAGAGTTTCAACTTATTTTAGCTTCTAGAAGTGTTGTTTCAATTTATATCTTGCCTTTCATAAGTGTTGCATATGTTTTCCTATTTTTGCACTGATGGTCATTGTTGTAGTGACTCTCCTCACATACTTGATTTTCCTTTTGTTTGATCATTTTCTGCACTTGATCCACATTGATTCATTCACACTTAGTCAGTTTTGTGCTCAAGCTCACATCATAATTCACTTCTACTTATTTTTCACACTTCCACCAGGCAGATCTATAGTTCCCATGGCCGAATTTCCCCTTGCCCAATTGGGTGGTGCACAATATTAAGGCTCAAGCTATAAGTTTGGCCTCTAGAACTGTGTAGTGTAGAGTACAGGCTGACTCTAACTATGCATTACGTAGTTCCAGGGGTCAACCTGTTACCTTGGCCACTGAGACTGTGCAATGTGTAGTCTCTCCCAGTCTATGCCCAGGCCTCAAGCTTCATGTTTGGTTGTTGGTTTTCCATAGTACGTAGTTCCCATAGCTAACGACTCCCTCTTTCCAATGAAAATTCTGTAATCCTTCTCTCTAGTTACCTCACTTGATATTTGATCATTCTTTGAAGGTAGATTTTATTAACCTAATTTTTTCTTACCATGAGTGTCCTTTTTGTCCCACAAGTGCCATGCTTTTGAATCACTTCTCTCAAGTAGTCATTGTTACCATGGCACCAAAGGTAGTTGCTTCAAAATAGACAACTAAAAGTAGTACTGGGGAAGGAGTTGAACAAGCACCAACAAACTTCCCAATATATCAGGACACTCAAATATTTAGAGAAATGGATTCAACACTAACATGGCATCAAGTCCAACAACGATAGCAGAAGGCAACAATCTAGTGCAATATCAAGGAAAGACAAAGGTTGGTAATATAATAAAGGGATAACAAAGTTGAAGAGTGAAAGAAGATTCAATCCTTATGGAAGCAGATTTTGTATTGGAAGCAAAGAGGAAGTAGAGGAGATAGAGAGTAGAGCGGAGTAAGAGATAAAAGTAGAGCTCACATGAAGTAGAATTATGATTGAAGGAAGAAGAAAAAAAACTAAAGGAATAAAGGGAGATGAGGAGGAAAGAACAAGAAGAGAAGTAGAAGCATAAGAAGAAGAAAATGAAGGCACAACGGCATAAGAAACAATGTTGATTCAAGAACAAAACTAGCCATTAGTAGAGAAAAAGAGAAAAAAGATGCATGACTGGGAGCTTTCTCAACAGATCAAAATTTTGGTTGATGCTCCAAACATGAACTTAGGACTGAAATCACATGATGAAGATATTGATATGATGTTGAATGTTGTGTACATTATCATTTAGTCTCCACCAACGTCAGTCGTAGAGTTATCCCCAAGCGGGGAAGGGGAGATCGTTTCTATTGATGATGATCCAGTAATGGATGTGTACAATATATCATATAATGAACTTCAGAAGAGGATTGTACAAGTCCGAAGATATTTTTTTCCAAATGGTCATGCATCTCATGCATTAACTAGAGAAAGGTTGATAATGGCAAACACTAGTAGGAATCCAAATGCCATTTCCAAATATAACTTGTCCTTCGTAGGTGCGAAGATATCAAACACTCAGTATTTGATGATTGAGACTAAGAAATTGGTACAAAATCTACAGTTTTCCCAACAAGACATAGAATAGTTTCGTGCAACAACACAAAATACATTAACCGCATAGGTCTACTTAGGGGAAATGAGAGTAGTGATACTTGGTGAAGTATCAACACTTGGGGAGACATTATAAGATCTCCATGAGGAGCTCATGACCATACATAAGGCAGTTATCCACTTTCATAGTTTGTAGTAGCAAAGCAAGGAATTTTTTAGGACTCTTAGGAATTTGCAAACTACCATCACTATTACACAAGAATGGACAATGAAATACAAAGGGGAATCATTTACTTTGGTAAAGAAGATTAAATCACAAGAACAGATAGAGGAAGAAAGAGTTTGAATTTTGATTTAGAACAACAATAAGCTCACCTCATTCATTGGAAACATGCAGGCCTCATATACGGTTGTAAAAAAAATAGGATTTCATGGTGAGAGCCACAAGATCCCATTAGTCAATTCACTCATCAAAGGTGAATGTGAACACCAAGTCAACTAGGAGATTTAAGAGTACTTGGAGATGACGAGATAGGTTTCCACCAAGGAGGATTAAGCGCTGAACTAAAAAACCATGCAAAACTACATCGGTGGTCATGTCCAGAAAAATACCATTTTTCTCCTACTTGACAAAGAGGTTAAGACTAGTTTCAAATCATTGTACACATATGTTATAAAGGCTAGAGTTTGATTCTAGCCTAGAACAATCATTTAGTTTGGGGATTTCATCCCACAATACTGGCCTTGGAATCGATCCGTTCAAGTAGAAGTTGTCGACCTAGAATATTACCAAACTCAAGCATCGTAGTTTCATGTCTTGTTAGGTTGTCAAGTTATCTCTACCCTATTTTTTCCTATATGGATATGAGTGTAAAATGTAAAATTATTTGTAATTATGTTGTAAGTGAAATTCCAAGTGCCAATATTGGAATATGAAGAGTCATTATGTCATGTAATGTGTCATTTTCTAAATAAGTTGAAGAATCATGATGGTAGTCCAAAGGTCACAAAGGGGAGTTGAAGATTTGCCCTCTCTTGTCATAAATAGAACCTCATAACTCATGTAAAGGGATTATGGGAGCCAAGATTCAGTCTAGGATTAGGCTTAGAAAGAGCTTCATAATATTGTGAAGAACCTTGGCTTCTCTGTTGCATAGAGTGAGTATACTTCTTTGGAGCAGAAAGTGTTCTTGACTGTAATGTTGAAATATTGGGGCTAGTGGTTGTCAATGGTGTACCTATGAATGGAACTTTCACTTATAATAATAAAATAAAGACAACACACTTTCATGAATATGGTGTGAATATAGTAGGACTATTCTATTTGTATTAGCAATGTATTTTATTTAACTTACACTTATTCTTATGAACTATTTTGTTTGCATGTGTATGAATCTTTTTGAATGCATGTTTTTGTATTATCTCATCACTTTAACTTGTGGATTATTCTAAATCTTAGCTTCTGATGTCATTTCATTCATATGTTCCTCTAAAGCTACGTACTATTACATAATTCCAAGGGTTGCACTTCCTTTTTCCTTCGTATGTTGAAACCTTGATGCATCACACTTGACTCTCTCTAGTGTCACACACTTTTTCTCACCCAAATTTGTCATTCTTCCCGCTTTTTGTTTTCACAGTAAAGGCATAGCATTACCACCCGTTGTTGGGACTCCTACTCCAAATAGTGTGAGGTCTAGTTGGGACTTCATATCGGGGAGATCCTTTGAATGTTTGTAGGTCCAACACTATTAGCACAACCCTTTATATAAATTATGTGTTACCCCATTGATAATATTTGAGCACGTTGTAGCTTAGCTCATATTGTCTTCTCTCCTCGTCCAACTAGTAGTATCACTCGATTGGTTGGGTTGGAATCTACTACCATCTGTACTAGAGATTTAACAACAAAAGAAAATAATTTAGAAACCCATGACATGTTGAGACATACTCACAAGTAGCAGGAATTAGGGAGGAAGTACAAAGAAAAACAAAGAAGAAACCTGAAATGTGAATGGCTAACTGGGTCAAGGAGGCAGGTCCTCTCTACGAGATATTTCATAAAATTAACTAGCTAGAAAGCAAAGCTAACACTCCTACCAGTAAAAAATAGATGAAAAATGTCGCTGTGTGAGGAATGTAATTGAGACCACAAGAATTTGAAAGCAATAATGATCACCTAAATCGGGGAGGAGGGGTCTAAAACACATTCTAACAAAAATATAGGATTCTTGAAGCGTACCTAGAATTCTCCTCCAAGAATTAGGGCCACGACATCGATCGGTTGTGATTTTGACATTTCCTATATGGGAAAAGGGAAACACTGGCATAGTCATCTCCAAGTGGATATGAGCACAAAGCCACGGAAAGACAAACAAAAACAAAACCATGAAATACAAATACCAACAAAATATTATTAGTTGTGAAGTAACCTTTAAGGAAATATCCCTCAGATTGGCATCAAACCTATAGATGGAACATGCGGCATGCTGCCATTAACACTAGAAATAGACATAAAACGGTGGGTAATTACTAGGGAAATACTCCACAAAAATACCATTGTGAGTGGGAGAAGCAAAATAAGAAAAAAAGGAAAAATCATTACTTGTAAAATAACTAGTAGAAGCAATTTGTTGAGGCTCATAGTTCTACCTACTTTAATGACCTCTACATGTTTATAGAATGCCATATGGCTAGGATTTACATTGTATGATGTGGAAATTTCAACTAAACATAGAGGGAGGCAATGCAAAAGACACATTGATCAAACAAGCTAAGGATAAAAAGGTATTAGGGTTACGAAGGTTAATATTAGCCCTCGGATATCACTATTCATCTCAGTCGTTCAAAGGATGCCATGGTGGTCAAATGCACTACATGTGAATGGGGTGGGCATGGCATGAGTGGATTGCACAATTAATTTCCCAAGTCGAAAGATGATAGGAATCATTGAAAGTAACAGTGGGATTTGAAATAATCATATAACCATAGTACATAGGACTAGTTCAAGCCATAGAACATAAGTTAATAACATAAAAACAAAAATATAGTGAGGCATGTATAACCTTAGAGAGGTGTGATCCACCGAAGCATATAGTTCAAATTTTTATTATTATAGTAATTCCTGTAAGATAAGTGTAGGGACATATAAACTTTATTTGGCTAGAAGGGCATTCTAAATATACAATATCAATGCATATAATAAACATGGGAACATGAATAACCTCCTAAGTGGAGAGCAAAAATAAGAACCCCAAACATAAGACTACAAATGTATAGTTGGTGGTAAACTCTTAACATAAACTAGCAAGGATACATACATACATACATACATATATATATATATATATATATATATATATATATAGAGAGAGAGAGAGAGAGAGAGAGAGAGAGAGCAGAGAGAGACAGAGAGAGAGAGACAGAGAGAGACATAGATATTAATTTAATGATGAAGAACAATGTGGAGATGTAATGATCAATATACTAATTATTACACCTTCAGAGGAGAATAAGGGTATACATAGCAGTAATAGTACCATTGCTATAAACATATAGATGAAAGAAGGGGTTTTTTTTTTATGTCTTGTGTTGTACTATAAGAGGTGTGACATACTAAATTTAGTCCTAGTAGTTCATGCAATTTGAATTTCCTATTGATATTGAATGGAGGAACAAATTGTAGTTATTATGGTACACATTTTTTTAGGGAATTGTGTAAGGAAATAGGAGAAATTGCTACTTTTAGGGGCTAATATGTGATAGGAAATAGGAGCTCCTATCATGCTTTCTTTTCCTAAATGTTGGGAAATGCTTTTCTAAAATTGATTAGTATTACAGGGAACTTTAAGCTTGAAGTAGTTTCTTTGTAATAGATTAGGTTGCTCAATTTCTAATACAATTAAGAGATATTTTTCCTAGTTGGATTCCCGTGGGTAAATTTTTATGTGTGATTGATATCTGTATGATTGTGTTTCTATTCATTGTTTTATTTCTGTAGAATTTTGGTAGAGAATTCTTGTCTCTTTTAGACATTAGTTTTTATTTATTAGTATTTGCAAGGTTTCAAGGATTTTACACAAACAAAACATCTAAGAAAAGAGTTACTTTCTCACAACAAACACACAAATGTTTAGGGTGCACCAAAAAACATTTAGCTAATTTGAAACACCATAATGACAAATACACTTTCAGGAGAAACAATCTATCTCCACAGTACACAATATAATTTGTGCTACTCTTAAGCACATACAGGTTCTTCCAACTATAATTTTACAAACGTAAATGCACACACTAAAATCGAAGTAGTCCAAAAGCTCTATTATACATGTACACTACTTTTTATATCCTCTTAGGAATTGGGAAATATATTAACAAAAGAAAAAAACATTAAACATGTGTCTAGGCTACATGACACCCGCATCCTTCCACTTGTTACATTTACAAGAGGCCCACTTGGCCATAATGCCAACTCACTAAATACCATAAAAATCTAGATTCTAGAGGAATCTGCATGCCCTACCCACTTATTTTATTTTACATGAACTTACAAATGGAGGGAAATATCATTCCCTTGACATAATTTTTATGACCCTTCTAGGTTGGCTGAAAAGTTGTTAAACATGGGGTTGATGCTCCACCATCAGGCTCCCTGAGTTGAAAAATTTTGACCTGCTCTTAAAATTTATTTAATCTATTGAATGCCCTAGGGTTCCAATCTTTGTCTTGAAATTATCTACTTTGTTTTCCTTGTTGAATTTTTATTTTCTTTGTCTCTCCCGGACTCCATACCTTAGATCGCAGTTGTCCATCTATTTATATCCATTGTGGGTTTCTTATGGGCTTCAACCTTCCTCATTCCCACATCATGGTTTTTTATTGTTTCTTCCCTCTTTTGCTAACGTGATGTCCTACAGTCCACCTCAGGTTATCCTTGGCTACCTCTTTCCTTCTATAGTACCACTGCTTAAGTATACTCTTAATCAACATTTTAAAATTTCTCAATTCAATGTCCAACTCATGTTGAACCCAACAAATCAATTTTAACAATTTTTTAAAAAGTTATGTATCTTCAAATGTCGCTCCTTCTCCATTATCATATTCAACTAGCATCTTAGTGTTGATGATTCCCTCCCTTGTGGGTTTTCTTTCTAATTGGGAGGCCTTCCCCATAAATTATCCATCTAAAATAGTGTTGGGATTACTGTGAATTTTTTTGCACTTCTTTGAGCTAAATTTCTACTCCGTACAGTCAGTTTTACTTGTATTTCAAGGCTAAACTCCCCTCCTGTAGGCACTCACTTATGGTTGAATTCTCTTCAATGTCTCTTTCTTGATGGAATTTGAGGGATAATCCTACCTCCTTCCCTGTAATAATATAATATTGATTATTTCCATCATCTATTGCATGGCTACTAGGTGCCATGGTCACTCTTGATTACTTTTTATAGCTCATTTCTCTTCATTGTCTTTACGGAACAATTATATTTCTGCCCACTTCTTCCCTCGAGAAGCATCCTCATTGCATCTTGGGGATTTTTTACCATATATTGCATTACTTGGGATTTCTTAGAGAAACTTAATGCTCTTATTCTCCCTTTGGAATAGTTGTCCATTCTCCTCGCCTGAAAGACCTACACTTACATAAAATACACAAATTTTACAAACAAAATGCCTTCTAGCACCACAGAGTGCCTTTTTCATCAATATCTTTGTCAACTTTTCTTGTTTATTTTTAGGGTAAGTCGAAAAGAAAATCCGTGAGGGCTTAAGCCCAAAGTGGACAATATCATGCCATTGGGGAGATATATGGTGTTCAGAGTCCTTACAAGTGGTATTAGAGCCAAGTTCCGAAGTTAGCCAAGTAGATGAATCCTCAGAATGCCGAACGAAGGTGGTGGGCCACAGTAATATCACGATGGGATCTGTGGATGAGCTCGATTAGACAGGAAGTGTGCTCCAGATTCTTCATGGACGTGTCCTGGTCCCAACACGGTGAAGAGGAGTTGACCTGGGATAGAGCAAGCTCTCAAGGTAGGTGGTGCTCCATGTAAGGCATGTGCTTGCAATGCATTGGAGCGGAGAATCCTGGTCGGTAGAGAGTGGATGGATGGATAATCGTTTGAGGGGAGGCTCTATGCTCCTTTGTTCAAGAGGAGGATTGTTGGGTATACGACCAAAGTCCCACATTGACTAGAAGTGGGGAGGATCATGGGTATATAAGGATGGACAAATATCTCCATTGGTATGAGGCCTTTTGGGGTAAGTCCAAAAGCAAATCCATGAGGGCTTAGGCCCAAAGTGGACAATATCATACCATTGTGGAGATATGTGGTGTTTAGAGTCCTTACATACTCGTCATTCGATGTATGCATAGGTGAAGTAAACCTTCTCTAATTGTAAAATTATTAGAGCATGAATATGGATTGAGCTGAAGAATAATTTCACAAACTTGCAAGAAATTGAAAAATAAAATCAGAATCTAGAATGAATTTGATTACTCAATATCGCTTTAAGAATCAATACATAAAGAAACTAAGTTAGGGTTAGTTATCCATGGAATAACTATAGATAATCAAAACTAATTGAAGCTAAGTGTGTTTTATGTTCTATTAATGTGCACATGCACCACATGCAAGATCTACAAATATGTAACTAAATCCATGTTCACAACACATTTAAGCACTCAAGTTGACTAACTAAAGCCAAGTGCATGCCACATGTAAGCACTCTAGTTAACTAACTAAATCCAAGTGCACACTAAATGCAATAAATAGAGTTGAACTGAAGCTAATTAATGCTAACTAGGCACATGTACACCACCACACCCCTTTAAGCATAACTTAGGTGAGTGTGATAAAATTAATGAGTCTCGACAACAAGGCCATTTCAGGTACCTATATATAATGCATTAAAAGAGGAAAGTGAGAAAACCCAGTGGGAAGAAAGCTCCCCCTTAAAATATAATGCAAAATGTAAAGAAAAGACAATTGTTACGCAGTTGTGTCCTTCACCCCAAGACATTCTCATAGAAATTGAAGTTTCTGCTCAATGAAAGTCTTGGTGAAGATATCAACACTCTGTTTGGAACTAGGACAATAAAAAATATCTAAGATCCCATCATGAATTAATTCTCTAATGAGGTGCATGTGGATGCCGATATGTTTGATCCACTATTGCTACACTAGATCTCTGCAAAAATTTAGTGTACTTTTATTATCACATGAGATGACAGTTAAATGATGGACACTGATACCAGGCTTAGATAGGAAATGTTGTGCCAATTTTCCTGAATAGTGGAATTGACTACTCGTCTGTACCTGGCCTCTCTTGACGATAAAGAAATGACATCTTGCTTGTTTCTTGACCATCAAATTAGGCCAGATCCTAGACTAAGTAGATAACCAGAGGTGGAATTATGATCAATGTTTTCGCTAGACTAATCTGAATCTATAAATCAAATGTGATCGAAAGAACAATTTTTTGCATAATGAATCCCATAGGTGATTGTCCCCTTGACATATTGAAGGATGCACTTTGCAACTTTCAGTGTAACTCCTGTGGCTCTTACATGTATCTAGAAATTATTCCTATGACATATGATAGATCAGGAAGGGAGTGAGTGAGATAAAGAATAATTCCCACAAGTTGACGGTACAATGTTAAATCAACCAATGGTGTGTCTTCACCATTCTTAAGCTTTATCCATGATAAGAAATGTGTGGCTACTAGCATTCAGTCACTCGTGAAATCGTGCCAAAATATCTCTAGCATACTTTGGTTGAGAAATGGTTATTCCATAACCAATCTTATTGATCTCTATTCCAAGGAAGAAATTTAGCAAGTGCATGCCTATCATAGAAACCCACTTATGCAATGAAATTTCAATCTCAACAAATGGCATAAGGTGAATTACTTGCTATCAAAATATCATCTATGTAGATTGATATGATCAACAAGGAGTCAATTTTATTCAAAAAATAAACATTGGAATCATATTTTTAGTGAAAAAAATTTTGAGATAACAAATAGGAATCCATCTTTGCATATCACACTCTAGGTGCCTACTAGAGGCCAGAGAGAGACTTCTTTAGTTTTGATACCAGAGATGAGCTTTCCATGTATCCCTGTGGCTGATCCATGTAGATTTTCTCCTCAAGGTCACTGTCAAGAAAGGAATTATTCACATCCATATGATGCACCTCCCATCCTCATCTTGCTACAATGGAGAGACCAAGCTAATTGAAATATATTTTTTCCACTTGAGAAAAAGTGTCGTCATTTTCAACACCATGTACTTGTTCAAAACCTTTCGCCACCAGCCATAACTCATATCGACTAACTTGGGAATCTAATGCTTTCTTGTTCTGATAAACCCACTTGCACCTCACAATTTTATGATTGGAAGGTAGCAAAAGAAGATCCCATGTCTAGTTCTCAATGAAAGAGTTGTATAACTCATCCATTACCACTTCCCATTTAGTATGCCTAGTTGCTTCTCCATAAGACTGTGGATCAAATGCATGCATCATATAAGAATTTATAGGCATGCATGCCTTTATAACTAAGAGTGCATGTGGAACTTCCTCAAATTTAGGTATAGTGGGAGGATCATCTAGGAGATCATTCATGTTGTGCCATTTTTTTGCTGAAAGTTTTTGAGAATATTCCAAAATACATGAGCAGGAATGATCTCGATGTTTAACAACTCGTGGTCCAGCAAATTTCATAGGAAAAGCCTCATATACATAAAAATTATGATATGAAGTATCATTTTCATACTCATGAATTAATTGTGAGGGAAACTTTGTAACAGGTTTATCTGGTGGTGCATACAAAGCATCTTCTTCAAAATTTACACTCCTTTCAATAAAGAGAACTCTGGGGTTGATATCAAAAAATATGTACCCTTTAAATTCGTCAAAATATCCAACAAACATGTATTCCTTACTGTGAGGCTCCAAATCCTTCCTCTTCTCTCTAGGAATGTGGGCCCATGCTCGAGATTTGAAAATGTGAAAATCAATGAATTCAAGTTGCATGCGAGTCCAAGCCTTAAAAGGTTCTTTTCCAGTAACATATTTATGAGGAGATATATTCTGTATGTATGAGGCACAATTGATAGCTTCAACCCACAATTTCGATGAAAGAGTTCTTACATGCATCATACAATTGGCAATATCTTTCAAATATCTATTATTCCTTCTGGCCACCCCATTTTGTTGTGGATTGTAAGGAACTGTATGTTGCAACTGTATTTCTGCTTCATTACAAATATTTCGGATATATTTTTTGATGTATTCCTTCCCATTATCTGTGCGGAGCATCTTGGTGTGTTTTCCAGACTAATTTTATGTATGTGCTTTGAAAATCTTTAGATGTTGAAAAACTTCAAACATGAGTTTCAAGAATAAACCTAAGTTAATCTCATGTAATCATCTATAAATGAAAACACATATCTTTCTTTTCTCATTGAAATTACTTGAAGTGGACCCATTAGATCACTATGTACAAGCTCCAAAGGTGAAGAGGCTGTCCACGCATGCCCCTTCTCAAACTTGTATTATGGATGCTTTTTAAGAGCACATCTATTACAAACACCATTTGAAAATTCAATTGCTAACAATCATTTAACCATCCCTTGCTTGCTAAGTTGTTGCATATATATCAAATATAAGTACCCAAATCTCTTGTGGCAAATCCTACTTTCTTCATTTGCATGCATAAGTAGAAAAATAGAATCTAATTGAGGAACAAAATAAAAAATTGTATACAGATGATATTGATCATTTACCTTTAGATCAAATATTCACGCTGGTTTGTATATCATAAATTCTCACATAATCAAGGGTAAAGTCCACTTTTCTCCTGGTGCCTATATGTGTCATCTAATAGATTGAAAGAAGGTTCACAAGAGCCTTTGGAATATGCAAGACATTCTCAAAACTTCCATCTTCAAATTGCACTCTTCCTTGCCTAGTTGCTTCAACTACATAATTGTCCACGATCAGAATAGAAGATCTTGAGTATGCATGTAGAGAAGAAAAGGATTCCATTGAAGAAGTCATATGATGCAAAGCTCTGAAATGGATATCCATTATTGCAGTGTAAAATGAAAGGAAATCAAAGCATGACCATTAATCCTTGTTTCTGATTGTTTTTCCTCTGTCTTCTTCCTGACACTTTCTAGAATATGATGACCAAGATTATTTTGTTGAGGAGTCTTTGCCATCAAACCAATAGTATTTTGCATGGAACAGGATTCAAGATGATAACCTCTATTATAATAAGGACACTTGGAGTTTCCTCTCTTTCCCTTCTTACCCTTGGATCTAGAAGAGTCATCTGGAGGTTTTGGTTTTCCTCCCTTTCCTGGAGCTCCATCTCTTGTCTTTCCTTTTCCTTTGTATTTTTTATTTGGTTTTCTAGCCAAACTTTCATTTCTCATACGTGGAAAGTGCATGTGCATTTTGAGAGTTTAATGAACACATTTTGATGATATTATCCTACTCATGATTGAGAGATTAAATTAATTCATCACGTTTTGGCATTATCCATTTACCTCCAGTGGCAAGTCTAACTATATGAAATGTAGAAATAGAAACAACATATTTAGGGCCTAATTTAAAGAAAATAGAAAGGATCAATTGGCCTTCCTATTTCGATTTATCGATCCCACAATCATGTAATTGTATAAGCAATTATTTGAATTTCATAAACAAATCTTGAATGTTCTCAAATTTGTTTGGATCTAATGAATTTAGCTCATTTTTGGGAAAATGAGCCCATGCCTCATCCTGCTTTCCAAATAAATTTTCCAAGATTGTCCAGGCCTCATTCATAGTGCTGCATCTGTCCACATGGAAACACAATTCTCAATAGGAGACCAAAAGCCTCGTCAATCCTGTTGAAGTATTTGGATTTTTCAATGGCAGAATTGGCTTCAGCTTCCATATTCATAGTTATCTCATACAATCCTTTTCATCTAAGGTGAAGTAAATTCTTTGGCTTCCACTGGAAGTAGTTATACGGAGTAAGAATAGTTGAAGATGAGAACTCCATTCTTTCACCTCTAGTTGTAGCAGCATTTGCGGGAATTCTCCAATATTTCGATTTGCAAATCAAATCTCTGAACAATTTCTAATGCTTTGATCTTCAAACCTACAAAATATTGTCCATGCACCTTTCCCAAGACTCTGTAGCTCTGATACCATGTAAAATTATCAGAGCACAAATAGAAATCTAGCTGAAAAATAATTAGACAAACTTGCAAGAAATTGAAAAAGAAAATTGGAACCGAAAATGAATTTGATTACCCAATATTGGTTTGAGAATCAATACATGAAGCAACTAAGTTAATCTTAGTTGTACATGCAATAACTATGGATAATTAAAGCTAGTTGAAGCTAAGTATGTTTTATGTTCTTTTAATCTACACATGCACCACATGAAATCACTAGAGTTAACTAACTAAAGCCAAATTCACACCACATGTAAGCACTCTAGTTGACTAACTAAATCGAAGCCCACACCACATGTAAGAACTAGCGTTAACTAACTAAAGCTAAGTGCACATCACATGCAATAACTAGAGTTGAATTGAAGCTAATTAAAAGTCAAGCACTAGTGCATTCTTTCTCCATGATTTCCAAATACTAACTTCCAAATACTTCATTCAACATATATTATAAAGTATATGTATTCAAACAAAAACATGGGGATTTGACGATTAATTGTCAATGGCTATTATTCACACATAATAGGTAAACAACGATAATTACTTAGTCAGAGCACATACACAAAGGCACAAGGTGCAGACAAAAACATTCAACTCCTTTAATAGATCAAGACAACAATTTACATTTCTAGGGGAGGTGGTCTATCTTCCCCGTACAGAGAATCATGTGCGCTACTCCTAAGAACTTGCAGGCTCTTCGAACAATGCTTTTCATACCTAAATGGGCACACTAAAGTCAGACCCTTCTCCACTCTCTACACCACCATTAATTACTACAACCAGTCCCACTCTGTATGCTACTTTTACCTTACTTTTTTTAACTTTTGAGGAAGTAGGAAAGATCCCAACAAAGGAAATAATGAAAAATCTACCTAACACCCCATCTCCCACTTGTTATATTTAACAAAGGCCCATGTGACCATAGCACACCAAATATCCTAATAAAATAAATTCTGGAGGAATCTAGACTAAACCCACTTGTTTTATTTTACACCAATTTACAAATGGAGGGAAATATCTTTCCCTCGAAAGAACTTTCATGACCCTTGTGGGTCAGCTGAAAAGTTGTTAAAGCTGAGGTTGATGCATTACGATGAGAAATAAAATGTGGTTATTTTAAAAGTGATATCTTATTACGATGAGAAATAAAGTGTGGTTATTCTAAAAGAGATCTCTTATTACAATAAGAAATACAATGCAGTTATTTTAAAAGTGATCTCCTCAGTTTTTTCTCGTTAAATTAATTATTATCTAATCGATCCATAGTATTTTAATAAAAAATCCTAATAATCAACTTACTTTTCCATATTTTTAAAGTTAAATTATATAGACCCGTTCTATCCTCCCTTTTGTACAAAAGAAGAGTAAAAATACAAGATCATGTCAAACCTGTTGACAGGTTTGCCCATATTTTTCCCAAAGAAGTTGCACCTATACAGAAAGAGAAAACTAAAGCCTCTACTTCAGAAGAACCTATTTCCTTGGAATCTCTATTCAAAGAAGTAGAAAAGGAAGCAGAAGTACTTCCAATATATGAGCCCTTGGAAAGACAGTACAGGAGATACTCTGCTCCAGATCTAAGAGGCAAAGGCAAACTCCTAGATTCCCACACATTCTTTGTAGATTCTCTTAAAGAGTGGAACATTGACAATCTTAGTGTTGGTCAAATTAGGCAGATGGTGGAAATGATGTTTTCTGTGTATAAGCTCATGCACTTAAGAGGGAAAAATGAAATAGAAGCTTGTAAAACAACAATCCAATGTTTCACAGGAACACTAATAAGGTGGTGGGAAATTGAGTCTTCTCCAGACTTAGTAGCCAAGATGGAAGAACAATTGCTCAAATATGAGTAAGGAAATATTATACACAATACTGATGGGACTATTCAGAATAACATGATTGGAGCATTAACCTCCATGATCGTAGGGAATTGGTGTGGTTCAAAAGCAGGGATGGCTCATAAACATGAAGTCATCTTAATGAACTTAAAATGCAATAAGATGTCCCAGTTTGAATATTTCCATCGAGACTGGATGCAATGCATATACAAGGTAAAAGATTCAAAGAATCTTCTCTGGAAGCAGGTATATCTAGCAGCCTTACCTTCAAGGTTTGTTGATTCCATTCACCTGCAAGAAGTTTTTCAAATTCCATTTGAATCTTACACATGGGGATAGATTTATTCTAATAGAACAAAATCTTTGGTTAGCTTATGTACTAGCTCAAAAGTTAACAAATCTCTTGAAAAATTGTCTAAGTTGCTAGACAGTAAGTCTATTTGTATTAAATATGCACTATCTATTGATGATCCACTAATCATATGAAGAAATATCAAGAGAAGAGCCAAAAAGGAAAGAAAGACAACCAAATTTCATTACAATAAAAGAGGCCAATCCTCTCATCCTAAGAAGTAACAAAGAAAGCGATATTACAGGTATGTCCCTAAAAGTCACTACTACAAGCCTTCAGATATTCACTTGCACAGTGCTAAGTAAGAAAAATGGAACAAATTAACATGTTGACTTTGTGGTAAAACTGGACACGCTGCAAATAGATGTCCAATATGATAAGAATCCAAGAATAATAGAGGTACAAAGTATCAACCTCTATCACATAATAAGCCTGTAAGAAAAGAAAAAATAGAGACCCCAATGTTTCGCATGAAATGTGGGTTTAGATCACATAAAATAGACCACTATCAAAATGTAGTCATCAGAGACCATCCTCAAATTCAACAACAATTACTCTATTCTTTTGCTGAATATTCCAATTCCAGTTATGTTTATACATCAGAAGAAGAATATGAAGAATTGAATCTTCACGCCTAGGTTTGTAATTGCACAGATTCTAAACAATTTCAATGTAATATTTGAAATACAGATTATGACTCTTTTGATGATTTTTTTGATGATGAACCAGGAAATAAGCAGCAAAAATAAAAAGTATTAATGGCCGCGATAGAAGAGGATGAAATAAAAATCCTGTCACAAATAAGAGCGATGGAAGATGATGAGATGAAAACTCATCTTACTGAAGCATTCATGGACTAGCTTAAATCTTCCAGCCACAGTAAAGGAGCTTCAAAGAAGCCCCTCATCATTGACACCTCCTTTGAATGCAATGCAAAATCCTTGGAAAGGGTAAAACAACAAGACAAGGTTCGTGCACTTACCTTGGCAGAGGTAAGTAAAGAAATTCATAATCTTAAATCTAAAATTTTTGCATTAAAAATTCAAGTTGAAAGGTTAGAAAATAGAAAATGAAAATTGCACGAGATCCATTTGAAGAATATGATCCACCAGAATTCCTTGGATAAAATATTCAAATATTTGAAGGCAAAAAGGATCCTTCTACAAGTTTTCAAGAAATGAGGATACTTGCAATAGAGTATCAAAAACACCATGTGTAGGTAAACATATGTGTTCAAGGAGAAATGTTTTGTCTAACTGCTCTCAATGATTCAGGAGCAAATGTCAATATCCTCAGCACCAAAGTAATACCAGCTAAGTATTGGATGTCTACACAAAGAAAAGTGATTGGTTTGGGCAGTAAAACACTTAAGTATGAAGTCCCCAAGGCTTCAATTTGTTTTGAAAATCATTGTATGAAGTTGAAATTTGTAGTCGGTGACATCCCACTAGACTTAATTTTAGGTAATATCTTTCTAGCAGCAGTAGAGCTTCATGGGTCAATCAGGTTGAAGAAAAATAGAGGCGGATATTTCATTATACTTCCAACTTCCAGTGGCATTCCCTAAAGGATCAAGATGCCTTGCATCTCAAATCCCAGAGTCTCAATAATGGTACAAGCCATGAAGGAGTTCGATAAAGCCGAGTCAAAATTGCTAGATATTAAAGATCTAAAATCCACTGTTCAAGTTTCACAATAGCTAAAACATCTAGACAACCAGAAGAAGATTGATGCAATTAAAAAGCAGATTGAAAAAATTGTTGTGCTGAAGAGCCAAATGCTTTTTGGCATCGAAAGCAATTTTCAGTGGAACTGCCATACAAGGAAAAATATACAGGAAGGCCTTGTAAAAGAAAAGTCATACCAATGAATAAAGAGTACCAAGATATTTGTGAAAAATAAATATAGAGGCTTTTGGAGAAAAAGCTAATCAAGGAATATGATCGCCCCTGGAATTGCTATGGATTCTATGTAAACACCAGGGCTAAACAAATAAGAGGAATTCCCAAATTGGTAATCAATTATAAACCTCTGAACTCTGTTTTAGCTGACGATACCTAAACATTCCACATAAAGGGGATCTTATCAGTAGGATTTTAGGTGCTAAGGTATTCTCCAAGTTTGATTTAAAGTTAGGTTTTTGGCAAGTTGCAGTTGCAGAAGAGGATAAATTTAAGACTGCCTTCAGTGTGCCAACAGGACACTATGAGTGGAATGTGATGCCTTTTGGTCTCAAGCATGCACCATCCAAATTTTGAAAGGTGATGGATTCCATTTTTAAACCTTTCTTTGATTGGTTAACTGTATATATTATGATATTCTTATTTTTCCCAAGAATGTCCAGGACCATTTCTGACACATTCAATCTTTTATAAATACCATTAAAAGAAATGGCCTTGTTCTCAACAAAAAGAAAATTGAAGTCTTTCAAACTTCAATCAAGTTTCTTGGCCATACATTTTTTAATGGCCAAATCTCTATGCAAAAAAAATGCTCTAGAATTTTCCAGTAAATTTCCAGATGTTATAACAGATAAGATGCAGCTCCAAAGATTCCTTGGATGCCTAAACTATGTTAGCAACTTCTATAGAGATTGTGCTAAAGATAGAAGTCTATTAAATCAATGCCTTAGAAAGAATCCAGAACCTTGGACTGAAGGACACACCAGAACAATCAAAATATAAAAGCCAAGGTTAAATTCCTTCCTATTTTGCGCATCTCCGATCATGACGCATATAAGATTGTTGAATCTGATGCTAGTGACATTGGATGGGGAGGAATTCTAGAGTGAAAGAAAAATAATGAAGAACAAATTGTCCAATTTGTTTCAGGTATATGGAATTGTGCTCAGAGAAATTTTTCTACTATAGAAAGTTAAGGCAGCATGGAACTGTATGGATAAGTTTGAAATACATCTTTTCAATAAGCCTTTTCTCCATAGAATAGATGCATCAGCCTTCAAAAAATTCTTAACCAAAGACATCAAAAAGGCAGGAGGAGAAAAATTCACAAGATGGCAAGCTCTCTTTGCTAACTTCGATTTTGAAGTTGAGCATATAAAAGGGGAAGAAAATTGTTTGCCATACATTCTCACTAGAGAACATATCTAGAACCATCATTAACAACATGTAATGATCATTGTGATAGAATGGGACCCAGCTCAACAATAAGAAGTATTGAGAACAATCAATGACGATCAGAGTTGGGTTGAATACAAAGATAATTGGAAACCTACATGTGATTTCATAAATACAAAGGTCTTAGATGTAGACTTGTAGCCTCATACTAACATCCTACACCTTGTTCCTGAAAGAAGAGTATTTCTGAAAGGAAATTAGTCGATACATGATATGGTGTACAACAACAATATGGTCGTAGCCCACTAGGCTGAAGAAGCATTACAATATGCCTTCGATGACATTGCAATGGTATGTTGAGAAGGATGAGACAGAAGAAAAAAATTTCATCGCTTTTTCTCGATTAACAAAACCAAAAATACAAATTGGCCAATCGTGAGAAATAATGTTGCACTTTGGCCAAAAAATGATCCAAATCTCATTTTTCCAGATACCATCTCTAATTGTTCCAGTTACAAGAAATTATGGTGGGATATTTTAAATCTCGATGGAAAAAATAAAGTTCATTTCACAAAGCTTAAATTTGGATCCATAGGAAGCATGCAAAGAAATCAGCAAGCAGAATGGCTAAGAGACTGGTGGAAAGATTATGGAGTAAATAGAACTGCAATTAATCTAGTTTTCTATGAAAGTTACTTCCAAATGCAGTGTGACAAATGCCAAGAAAGAAATATTCTAGGATGCTTCCATATACCATGTAAAAATGTCAGAGATTTATTTCAATATCCTGACCATGCAACTTTACAACAATTCATGGCTAGACATGATGAATGGCTAGTTATGATTTAAAAAAAGCACCAATATGTACTCAATAAACCCATGATTGTCAGACGAATCTATACTAAAGCATGGGATGGGATGATATATCCTAGAATCTGCTTTCCAAGGATTACCCCTCATGGTATTCCCATTACATAATTGGTTCTCATGGGCTTCACTATTTAAAAAAGTATCCAATTTGTAAAGATTTGAGCTTTCTGTGGGATTCTTGGTAATCTCCACTGTGTAATATAGTACAAATATTCTTCAGTCATGAGACTCGGAGCACTTCTCTGACTTTTGGTGCGCTTTGAGCCACATCTCACGGAGTGATAGAATAATTAGTACTAAATTTGTATGCCCAAGTGTCGGTTGTTTGTCCCCTCCTTTTCCTATATAAGCAAGGGGGAAGGCTCATTCATGGAATTGGTAGTTGGGCATTTTGGAGAGTTTGTTATGTTTAAGAGTCGAGATATTTTGCTGCTCTGTAACTGTGGACTATTGTTTGATCTGCGTGCATCACGAAGAGATCTCCAAAGTCTTAGGTCTTCTAAGAAGCTTGTGCATCTATGTGTTCGGCATAGGTGAGAACCTACAGTGGCCAGATCTTTAGGGAGTCTGTCTATGAGAGTATTTAATTTCAGTGTTCAAAGGCTAAGTGTGTGATTTCGCCAGGTAACCTCCAGTAAGCTATCTCTTAGTTGAGTAACAAAAGTTTGGTAAATGTGAACACAATCTATCTCATGAATGAATAGATTGTAATCTTCTGTAATCCATATGTTGAATTAATATAAAAGAGTTATTTATGCCACAGTTTAGTACTTGTGCATTATAAATGAGTTTCTGAGGTAGTATCTACTTAAGTTATTCTATATTAAGGTTCGCCTGAGGTTTTCCAACACACAGAAGGGATGCCAGACCGTGTAAGGCGAGGATGCCATTCAAGAGGTCAACATACAGAGAAATGTGCTAGTAGGTTCATGTATGGGTTCACGTAAATCATAATAAGTGGCAAAAGTGGAGAAGAGACTCGGCAAGGCCTAGCAACTTTGTTGTCGTTGCAAGCTTTGTTGAAGCCCCTATGAAAAATTGTATTTTGCACGTCTCCGATGATGACGCATATAGGATTGTTCAATACAATGTAAGTGACATTGGATGGGGAGGAATTCTAAAGCAAAAGAAAAATAATGAAGAACAAATTGTCCAATTTGGTTCAAGTACGTGGAATTCTGCTAACAAAAATTATTCTACTATAGAGAAGGAAGTTAAGGTAGCATGGAACTATATAGATAAGTTTTAAATACATCTTGTCAATAAGCCTATTCTCCTCAGAATATATGCATCATCCCTCAAAAAATTCTCAACCAAAGACATCAGAAAACTAGGAGAAGAAAAATTCGCAAGATGGAAAGCTCTCTTCGCTAACTTTGATTTTGAATTTTAGCATATAAAAGGGGAAGAAAATTGTTTGCCATACTTTCTCAGCAGAGAACATATCATGAACTAGCATCAAGAACATGTAATGATCATTGTGATAGAATGGGACCCAGCTCAACAACAAAAAGTATTGAGAATAATCAATGAAGATCAGAGTTGGGATGAATACAAAACTAATTGGAAACCTACATGGCAACCCAGAAATACAAAGGTCTTAGATGTAGACTTCAATCATCATACTGACATCCTACACCTTGTTCCTGAAAGAAGAGTATTTCCAAAATAAAGTTAGTCGGCACATGATATGGTGTACAATAGCAGCAAAGTCGTAGCCCACCAGGCTAAAGAAGCATTACACTATGCCTTCCATGACATTGTAATGGTATGGTCATAGGGAGGAGATAGAAGAAAAATCTTTCATCGATTTTTCTCGATTACCAAACTAGAAATACAAATTGGCAAATCATGAGAAATAATGCTGCACTCTAGCCAAAAAATGATCCAAATCTCATTTTTCCAGATACCATTTATAATTTTTCCAGTTACAAGAAATTATGGTGGGATATTTTAAATGTCGATGGAAAAGGTGAAATTTATTTCACAAAGCTTAAATTTGGATCCACGGGAAGCATGCAAAGAAATCAACAAGTAGAATGGCTAAGAGAATGGTGGAAAGATTATGGAGTAAATAGAATTGCAATTGATCATGTTTTCTATGAAAGTTACTTCCAAATGCAGTGTGACAAATGTCGAGAAAGAAATATTGTAGAATGTTTCCATATACCATGTAAAAAGGTCAGAGATTTATTTCAATATTCTGACCATGCAACTTTACAACAATTCATGGCTAGACATGATGAATGGCTAGTTATGACTAAAATAAAGCACCAATATGTACTCAGTAAACCCATGATGATCAGATGAATCTATACTAAAGCATGGGATGGGATGATATATCCTAGAATCCACTTTCCAAGGATTACCCCTCTTGGTATTCCCATTACATAATTGGTTCTCATGAGATTTTCCCATAAGGCATCGACAATGTAATTATTATGTCCAATCATGGACTGAATGTGACCAGTGTTCTCGTGGGCTTCACTGTTTGAAAAGAATCCACTTTGTAAAGATTTAAGCTTTCTGTGCCACTCTCGGTAATCTCCACTGTGTAATATAGTACAAAGATTCTTTAGTCATGAGACTCAGAGAATTTCTCCAACTTCTGGTGTGCTTTGAGCCACATCTCACTCACTGACAAAATAATTAGTACTAAATTTGTATGCCCAAGCATCACATGTTTTTTCCCTCCTTTTCCTATATAAGAAAGGGGGAAGGCTCATTCATGACATTCAGAGTTAGGTATTTCGGAGATTTTGTTGTATTTAAGAGTTGAGATATTTTCCTGCTCTATAATTGCAGACTATTGTCTGATATGCTTGCATCACAAAGAGATCTCAAAAGTCTTAGGTGATCTGAGAATCCTGCGCATCTGTGTGTTCGAAATAGGTGAGAACCTAAAGTGGTCAAATCTTTAGGGAGTTTGGCTTTCTGTTGGCATTATGAAGCATGTGTTGTACTTGATGGAAACCCGCTCATAGAAGAACATATCACTTATTTATAACTAGATGAATCTATAGAAGAAATATTAGATGTGACTGAATGCATGAGATGCCAGACAACTCAAAGGAATCAGATGACAGTTCTCAATATGACAAGTTAACTTTGCCATCAAGTCCAAAGGGGGAGATTGTCAGCATTATGAGACAAGTGTTTTCCTTGATGGTAAATCACACAGATGACAAATCATAGTGAAGCAAGTCAATAGCAAGGAATTGATGATCAGACTACAAGAATGTTTGAAAGAGTGAATTATCCTTTATAGATCTATACGTAGGTTCAGTGAAGCAAAGGTGCATATACACGCTGGTTATGTGAATGAAAAAAACATATACATAGGTTGGTCCAAACAAAGCCATGTATACATGCAAGTTAGACATTACCAAGTCGCGTATGCATATGCATGCACATTCATGCACGAAAAGGTGCGTACATGTGGGAGAACGTATTTTTGGTCTGTGGTATTTAGTCCTTGGTACTTGAACCTATGGTTTTGGACCATGGTATCTCATCATAAGTGATGATCCCTAGTATTGGGTCCATGGTATTGATTTGTTATGGTTTTGGACCGTGGTATTGTCAAAGGCCTAAGACTATAAAAGGAGAAGAAGATCATTATGCAAGGTGGGAGATAAATTCTTGAATATTCGATGAAGGGTGAGATCCAATATGTAGACAATGGGTTCATGATGCATTGCTTGATCTGAGCTAAGGAGTAATCTCACTGGTTGATGGAGAACAAGATCTAACGATAGATCGGGATCAAACGGTTTGGAATGAATCATGTTTATCTGGTTTGATTATGGATAGACTAGATCTGAATTATTTAAAGTATTGAATATCTGATGAAGGGTGAGATCCAATATGTAGACAATGGGTTCATGATGCATTGCTTGATCTGAGCTAAGGAGGAATCTCTCCGGTTGATGGAGAACAATATCTAAGGATAGATCAGGATCAAATGGTTTGGAATGAATCATATTTATATGGTTTGATTATGGATAGACTAGATATGAATTATTGATGCATGTTTTATTGTACGCATGTTATGATCTGGGTATGGCTGATGTCTGAAACAGCCGCAAAGTCATGATTGAATAGGTATAGATCTATACGCAGGTTGGCTTTGGCGAAAGCGCGTATATACGCGAGTTTGATTCATCGTAGTAGCATATACATAATGAAGTATGATATTTAAAGTTGCAGTTGGGTTTGATTATTATTGCAGAGTTCAGTAGTCTGCTCTGCGTTCTGGTGACTGTGTTGTTGATACGCTTTCAGTGTTTCAGTGATTCAGAAATTGATGATGCTAGTATTGATTGTTTTGTGCTTCAATGATATTAATGGGTCCAGTATGGAAAATGGATGAAACGTGGCTTTCATATTATAGTGTTGTGCTTCAAGAGTATCTAGTTTGGAAATGTATGAAACATGGTACATGGAGGAAGAAAGAGAAGGTTGTTGCCTTTTGTAGGTCTGCACCTACGTACTAGTAAATCAGCTAGTACAAGAGCTAAGGGGGTTGTAGTTCCCTTCCAGTAGCAGCTGGAGAACGAGTAAAGGTTGGAGCATTTCAGTAGGCTAGCACCTATGTACTAGTAAGTGGATCTACTAGTACAAGAGCTAAGGGTGTTGTAGCTCCCTTCAAAGAGAGTCTGGAGAACGAGAGAAGGTTGTAGCCTTCTGTAGGTAGAAGCCTGCGTACTGGTATAAGACTGCACCAATACAGAACTATTGTAAAAGAAGTTTCTTATTAAAAGAAGATAGAGATGACTTGTAGCAGGTGGTTTTCACCCACATTGGGTTTCCACCTTATATCATGGTGTTCATGTGTGCTTCTTGTGTGTGATGATCTGTTTTGTTTTACTGCACCTACTTACTATACATATGGTTAAAGAAGTTCTGATGCACTAACTAAAGATCCACATTTAATCGATTAATTGAATCATAAGTATTCTGGATATACGCTAGTTGCATTAGACATAGTTGCGTATACATGTGGGTTCCCTTAATTGAAGTAATGTATATGTATGGAAATGAAAACGTTTTATTTATTTGATAATACTGATTCACCCTCGCCCCCTCTCAGTATCATTTCCAACACTTTCAGTGTCCAAAGTCTGAGTATGTGATTTCGCCAAGTAGCCTCCAGTAAGCTATCTCTTAGTTGAGTAGCAAAAGTCTGGTAAATGCGAACAAAGTCTATCTCAGGAATGAACACATTGTAATCTTTTATAATCCATATGTTGAATTAATATAAGAGCGTGTTATTTATTTCGCATTTGAGTACTTTTACATTATAAATGAGCTACTAAGGTAGTATCTTCTTAAGTTATTATGTATTGAGGTTCGCGAGAGGTTCTCCCATGCATAGAAGGGACGCCAAATCGTGTAAGGCGAGGATGCCATTAAATAGGTCGAGAGAGTTAGAAATGTGCTAGTAGGTTCATGTATGGGTTCATGTAAATCAGAATAAGTGGCAAAAGCAGAGAAGAGACTCAACAAGCCCTAGTAGCTATGTTGTTGTTGCAAGCTTCGTTGAAGCCCCTACATAAAATTGGTATCAGAGCCAAGCATTTGGTCAGTTAGTACTCAGAAACACTCAAAATCTAAATGGAGCCTTACGAAAAGTCTATTTATTTCTGTGAAATAGAAGAGAAAGAATCATTTTTTCATGATAATCCCCTTAGGGACATGTTCTCATAAACATCTAGCCATGTTTTAAATTCTACTGAATTAGAATATGAAGAAACACAACCCTCTGCTAGATAGTAGCTACCTAGAATAAATGCATCTAAATTTTACTCAAACCTATCTACTTTTCATTTGAAAACCACAACTAGAATTTCTATTAAGGAATCTATAAGTCAAATTCAAGAGAATTCTAACTATGTATAATCCATTCCACTTTTAAATTCTAAACAACTCAAGGTTGAGTCAAAAAGATTAAAAATTTAGTATCTTCATCTGGGATGCATCCGCATTGGTATACATGCTTTACCGCATCAGGGTCTAAACACATTTGTCTTAGCCACTATTTGAGATCTGACCCATAACAAATACACTGACTCATTGATAGGTGGGATCGTAGCTCCTCTATCCAATGGCCCTGTCTATTTCGATTGTTATCCTAATTTCTCTGTATATGTTTTCAATGAAACAATTGAAAATATTATTTAGTTACAAATTCAAACAACTGGATTTGATATGGCCAAAAGGAGACACAGTATTGCCATACAAACTAGAGGCTTCTTCTGTCATACAAACACCCTTTATCATGCAATCTTACATGCCCCCAGCAAAGAGTCAAAAGCAAGTGTAGTGGTGTTGACATATTCTCGAAATTGAATGATTGAACACCAAATTATAAGGTGGGAAGATCTTAATTTCCAAGAACAATGGGTGGTGTCTAATCCCAAGCCTCCAGCTATAAATAAAATTAATTCTACTGACATTAGAGAAGAACCCTCTTTTTCTATTCTTTCCTTTCCTCGAAGAGGGTTCTTCTCTAATGTCAGCAAAAGTAATTTTCTTTATAGCTTTCTGAAATGGTCATGCATGAGAATCATCATTCTAGGACAGGAGAAGCTGTACCTTGTACTTCTATAAACCCTTGTCCAAACCATAAATGTTCAAACATACCATTTCCCCATGAGTTAGAGCATATCTTAATGATGCATGAAATAACCACTTTAGAAAATGAAGATCCAAGGTTAAAAACTATCTTTAGCACCATGAGGCCAGTAAAGCCTAAATATGGGCTTGGATACTTAGAGTAGGAAAATAGTTTAATCTTAGACACAAGATTTAGCAAAATACCCGATGATTGTAAAAAGCCTATAGTCATGGAAATGCAATTTTTTTTTACTTTAATGGATGGATGTCCAAAGCACAAACTTAGTGCTCAATGGATGAACGCTATGCTAAATTGGGATATCTTTACTCATCGAAAGGATGAATAGTTTGGTTTAAGTCATTTAGTTGAAGATCAGATCAGACTATCACAAGAATGGAAATAGTTCATGGAAGACACCAATACCTAGATTTCATTCTATTCATGGATGCAAAAGAAACGGTCTGAAATAATAATGATGATTGATTCTGAAGCAATTACATCATCTAAATACTTCTAGTTAGCACTAAGTGGTGACAAGGTTGAAACTCAAACCACATTCCCTCCTTACAAAGGAATAGTACTAGGAGAAGGCCATAATTCTGCTAAAGCCGTCCCACTAGTATTAAAAGATGACAATTCTCTAAGCATTTGATGGCACAGTACAAAAATCCAGTGAACAACTATACTGGACTAACACAACTATCATAGGGCTAGAGATGAATGTAGCCAAATATGCAGAAGTAAAAGAATAGTTCAATATTGTTCAAGTTTATATTAATGATATAAATAAATCTTCGAATGATGTATACTATTCCACAACAGTGGTTAGAGGATATGTTAGAGAATCTCTGGTGAAGCTAGAAAATGTGAAAGAAAAATTTGTAGAACATATTGATTCCACTTCAGGAAAAATAAATGAACTGGTAGGAAAAGTTGATAAAATGTCCTTATCAAAAGAAGATAAACCAGTTCCATCCTCCTTCTTGTACAAAAGAAGTTTAAAAATACAAGATCTTGTCAAACCTATTGACAGGTTTCCCCATCCTTTTCCCAAAGAAGGTGCACCTACATAGAAAGAGAAAAACGAAGCCTCTACTTCAGAATAACCTATTTCCTTGGCATCTCTATTGAAAGAAGAAGAAAATGAAGCAGAAGTACTTCCAATATATGAGCCCTTGGAAAGCCAGTTCAACAGATACTCTGCTCCAGATCTAAGAGGCAAAAGCAAACTCCCAGATTCCCACACAATTTTTGCAAATTCTCATAAAGAGTGGAACATTAACAACCTTAGGGTTGGTCAAATAAGGAAGATGGTGGACATGATGTTCACTGAGTATAAGCTCATGTGCTTAAGAGGGAAAAATGGAATAGAAGCTTGTAAAACAATAATCCCATGTTTCACATGAACACTATTAAGGTGGTAGGAAACTGAGTCTTCTCCAGACTTAGTAGCCAAGATGGAAGAACAATTGCTCAAAGATGAGCAAGGAAATATTATACACAATATTGATGGGACTGTTCAGAATAATGTGATTGGAGCATTGACCTCCAAGATCGTAGAGCATTGGTGTGACTGAGAAGTAGAGATGGTTGATAAACATGAAGTCATCTTAATGAACTTAAAATGCAATAAGATGTCCCAAATCGAAGATTTCCATCGATATTGGATGCAATGCATATATGAGGTAAAAGATTCAAATAATCTTCTCTGGAAGCAGGTATATCTAGCAGCCTTACCTTCAAGGTTTGCTGATTACATTCACCTGCAAGAAGTTTTTCAAATGCCATTTGAGTCTTACACATGGGGATAGATTTATTCTCATATAAAAAAGGCTTTGCTTGGCTTATGTACTAGCTCAAAAGTTAACAAATCTCTTGAAAAATTGTCTAAGTTTCCAGATAGTAAGTCTATTTGTAGTAAATATGGACTATGTATTGATGATCCACTGGTTAGATGAAGAAAGATCAAGAGAAGAGCCAAAAAGGAAAGAAAGACAACCATATTTCATTATAATAAAAGAGGCCAATCTTCTCAGCCTAAGAATCAACAGAGAAAGGGATATTACAGGTATGTCCCTAAAACGCACTACTACAAGCCTTTAGATATTCACTTGCACAGTGCTAAGAAAGAACAATGGAACAAATGAACAAGTTGACTTTGTGATAAAACTGGACACACTGCAAACAAATGTCCAATAGGAGAATAATCCAAGAAAAATAGAGGTACAAAGTCTCAATGTCTATCATAGAAAAATCCTGTAAAAACAGAAAAAACAGAGACCCCAAGGCTTCAACGAAGCTTGCAACAGCAACACAGCTACTAGGCCTTGTTGAGTATCTTCTCTTCTTCTGCTACTTATTCTGATTCACATGAACCCATACACGAACGTACTAGCACATTTCTCACTCTGTCGACCTCGTCAATGGCATCCTCACCTTACACAGTCTGACGTCCCTTCTGTGCATTAGCAAACCTCTGGCGACCTTAATACAGAATGACTGAAGCAAACACTACCTCAGCAACTCATTTATAATGCACAAGTATTCAAATGTGGAATAAATAACACTCTCTTATTTTAATTCAGCATATGGATTATAGAAGATTACAATTTGTTCATTCCTAAGATAGATTGTGTTCACATTTACCAGATTTTTGCCACTCAAATAGGAGATATATTACTAGAGACTACCTGGAAAAATCACAAACTCAGTCTTTGAACACTGAAAAACAACACTCTCATAGACGGACTCCCTAAAGATCTCGCCACTTTAGGTTCTCACCTGTGCCGAACACACAGATATGCAGGCTTCTCAGATCACCTAAGACTTTTGAGATCTCTTCATGATGCAAGCAGATCAAATAAGAGTCCACAGTTGCAGAGCATGAAAATATCTCAACTCTTAAAAACAACAAGCTCTTTGAAATACCCAACTCCGAAGACCATGAATGAGCCTTCCCCCTTGCTTATATAGGAAAATGATGGGACAAACATCTGACACTCGGGCATAAAAATTTAGGACTAATTATTTTGTCTATTTGTGAGATGTGGCTCAAAGCGCACCAAAAGTTGGAGAAGTGCTCCGAGTCTCATGACTCAAGAATCTTTGCACTATATTACACAGTGCAGATTACCGAGAATCCCAGAGAAAGCTTAAATATTTACAAAGTGGATACATTTTTAAACAGTGAATCCCACAAGAACACTGGTCACAATCAGTTCGTGACTGGACATCATAATTACATTGTGGATGCTTTATGGGAAAAGCCCAGGAGAACCAATTATGTAATGGGAATACCAAGAGGGGTAATCTTTGGAAAGTGGATTCTAGGATATATCATCCCATCCCATGCTTTAGTATAGATTCGTCTAACGATCATGTGTTTATTGAGTACATATTGGTGCTTTATTTTAGTCATAACTAGCCATTCATCATGTCTAGCCATGAATTGTTGTAAAGTTGCATGGTCAGGATATTGAAATAAATCTTTGACCTTTTTACATGGTATATGGAAACATTCTACAATATTTATTTCTCGGCATTTGTCACACTGCATTTGGAAGTAACTTTCATAGAAAACTGGATCAATTGCAGTTTTATATACTCCATAATCTTTCCACCAGTCTCTTAGCCATTCTACTTGCTAATTTCTTTGCATGCTTCCTATGGATCCAAATTTAAGCTTTATGAAATGAATTTCATCTTTTCCATTGACATTTAAAATATCCCACCATAATTTCTTGTAACTGGAAAATTTATAAATGGTATTTGGAAAAATGAGATTTGGATAATCTTTTGGCCAAAGTGCGGCATTATTTCTCATGATTTGCCAATTTTTATTTCTGGTTCTGCTAATCGAGAAAAGTTGATGAAAGATTTTTCTTCTGTCTCCTCCTTCTGACCATACCATTGCAATGTCATTGAAGGCATACCATAATGCTTCTTCAGCCTGATGGGCTACGACCATACTGTTGTTGTACATCATATCATGTATCCATTGATTTTCTTTCAGAAATACTCTTCTTTCAGGAACAAGGTGTAGGATGTTAGTATGAGGCTGCATGTCTGCATCTAAGACCTTTGTATTTTTGAGCTACCATGTAGGTTTCCAATTATTTTTGTATTCATCCGAACTTTGGTCTTCATTAATTGTTCTCAATACTTCTTGTTGTTGAGCTAGGTCCCACTCTATCACAATGATCATTACACATTCTTGATGCTAGTTCTGGATATGTTCTCTGCTAAGAAAGTCCAACAGACAATTTTCTTCCCCTTTTATATGCTCAACTTCAAAATCGAAGTTAGCAAAGAGAGCCTGCTATCTTACGAATTTTTCTTCTCCTAAATTTTTGATGTATTTGGTTAAGAATTTTTTAAGGGTTGATGCATCTATTCTAAGGAGAAAAGGCTTATTGACAAGATGTATTTCAAACTTATCTATACAGTTCCATGCTGGCCTAACTTCTTTCTCTATAATAGAATAATTTCTCTTAGCAGAATTCCACGTACCTAAAACAAATTGGACAATTTGTTCTTCATTATTTTTCTTTTGCTTCAGAATTCCTCCCCATCCAATGTCACTGGCATCAAATTCAACAATCTTATATGTGTCATCATCGGAGATGTGCAAAATAGGGAGGGTTTTAACGTTGGCTTTTATATTTTTAACTACTCTGGTGTGTGCTTCAGTCCAAGGTTTTATATTCTTTCTAAGATGTTGATTTAACAAACTTCAATATTTAGCACAGTCTTTATAGAAGTTGTTAACATAGTTTAAGCATCCAAGGAATCTTTGGAGATGTGTCTTATCTGTTATAACATCTAGAAATTTACTGGAAAATTCCAAAGCATGTATTTGCAGAGAGATTTGGCCATTAAAAAATGTATGGCCAAGAAACTTAATTGAAGTTTGAAAGACTTCAATTTTATTTTTACTGAGAAGAAGACCATTTCTTTTAATGGTATTTACAACAATTTGTATGTGTCAATAATGGTCCTGGACATTCTTGGAAAAAATAAGAATATCATCAATATATACAATTAACCAATCAGAGAAAGGTTTAAAAATGGAATCCATCACCTTTTGAGATTTGGATGGTGCATGGTTAAGATCAAAAGGCATCACATTCCACTCATAGTGTCTTGCTGGCACACTAAAGCCAGTCTTAAATTCATCTTCTTCTGCAATTGCAACTTGCAAAAAACCTGACTTTAAATCAAACTTGGAGAATACCTTACTACTTGCAATCCTACTAATAAGATCCCCTATATGAGGAATTGGGTAGGTATTGTAAGCTAAAACAGATTTCAGAGGTTTATAATTGATTACCAACCTGGGAATTCCTCTGATATGTTCAACCCTTTTCTTTACATAGAATCCATAGAAATTCCAAGGGATATCAGATTCTCTAATTAGCTTTTTCTCCAAAAGCCTCTGTATTTCATTTTCACAAAGATCTTGGTATTATTTATTCATTGTTATGGCTTTGCTTTTGCAAGGCCTTCTTGCATATTCTGCCTTCTATGGCAGTTCCACTAAAAATTGCTTTTGATTCCAGAAAGCATTTGGCTCTTCAGCACAACATTTTTCTTCAATTTGCTTTTTAATTGCAACAATCTTCTTCTGGTCGTCTGGATGTTTTAGCTGTTTTGAAACTTGAATAGTGGATTTTAGATATTTAAGATCAAGCAATTTTGACTCAGCTTTATCCAACTCCTTCATGGCTTATACCATTGTTGAGACTCTGGGATTTGAGATGTAAGGCATCTCAATCCTTTTTGGAATGCCACTGGAAGTTGGAAGTGTACTAAAATATCTGCCTATGTTTTTCTTCAACCTAATTGACCCATGAGGCTTTACTGCTGCTAGAAAGATATTACCTAAAATGCAGTCCACTGGGATGTCACTGACTGCAAATTTCAACTTTATACAATGATTTTCAAAACAAATTGAAGCCTTGGGGACTTGATAGTTAAGCATTTTGCTTCCCAAACCAATCACTTTTCATTGTGCAGACATATAATACTTAGCTAGTACTACGTTGGTGCTTAGGATATTGAAATCTGCTCCTGAATCAATAAGAGCAGTTAGACAAAACATTTCTCCTTGAATGCATATGTTTACCTGCACATGATGTTGTTGATACTCTATTGCAAGTATCCTGATTTCTTGAAAACCCGCAGAACGATCCTTTTTGCCTTAAAATATATGAATATTTGATCCATGGAATTCTGGTGGATCATATTCTTCAAATGGATCTGCTGCAATATTTTGTTTTCCCTTTTCTAATCTTTCAACCTGAATTTTTGATGCAAAAACTTTGGATTTAAGGTTATGAATTTCTTTACTTACCTCCCCCAAGGTAAGTGCACGAACCTTGTCTTACTGCTTTTGCCTTTGAAAGGATTTTGCATTGCATTCAAATGAGGCGTCAATGAAGAGGGGCTTATTTGCAGCTCCTTTACTGTGGCTGGAGGATTTGAGATGGTCCATGAATGTTTTAGTAAGACGAGTTTTCCTCGCACCATCTTCCATTGCTGTTATTTGTGACAGGATTTTCATTTCATCCTCTTCTGTCACCGCCATTAATACTTTTTCTTTTTGCGGCTTCTCTTCTAGTTTATCATCGGAAGAATTATCAAAAGAGTTAGAATCTGTATTTAAAATATTACATTGACATTCTTCCGAATCTGAGTAAATACAAGCCTGGGCGTGAAGATTCAATTCTTCATATTCTTCTTCTGATGTATAAACGGAACTAGAACTGGAATATTCAGCAGAAGAATAGAGTAATTGTTGTTGTTGAATTTGAGGACAGTCTCTGATGACTACATTTCGACAGTGGTCTGTTTTATGTGATCTAGATCCACATTTCATGCAAAACATTGGGGTCTCTATTTTTTCTGTTTTTACAGGCTTTTACTGTGATAGAGGTTGAGACTTTGTACCTCTATTTTTCTTGGATTTTTCTCCTACTAGATATCTATTTGTAGTGTGTCCAGTTTTACCACAAAGACAACATGTTAATTTGTTCCATTGTTCTTGCTTTGCACTGTGCAAGTGGATATCTAAAGGCCTGTAGTAGTGGGTTTTAGGGACATACCTGTAATATCCCTTTCTTTGTTACTTCTTAGGCCAAGAAGATTGGCCTCTTTTATTGTAATGAAATTTGGTTATATTTCTTTCCTTTTTGGCTCTTCTCTTGATCTTTCTTCGTCTAATTAGTGGATCACCAATATATTGTCCATATTTACTAAAAATAGACTTACTGTCTGGTAGCTTAGACAATTTTTCAAGAGATTTGTTAACTTTTGAGCTAGTACATAAGCCAACCAAAGCTTTTGTTATATTAGAATAAATTTGTCACCATGTGTAAGATTCAGATGGCATTTGAAAAACTTCTTGTAAGAAAATGTAATCAACAAACCTTGAAGGTAAGGCTGCTCAATATACCTTCTTCCAGAGAAGATTCTTTGAATCTTTTACCTCATATATGCATTGAATACAATCTCCATGGAAATCTTCAAACTGGAACATCTTATTGCATTTTAATTTCATTAAGATGACTTCATGTTTATGAGTCATCTATGCTTCTCAGTCACACCAATGGTCTACGATCATGGAGGTTAATGCTCCAATCATGATATTCTGAACAATCCCATCAGTGTTCTGTATAATATTTCCTTGCTTATCTTTGAGCAATTTTTCTTCCATCTTGGCTACTATGTTTGGAGAAGACTCACTTTCCCACCACCTTAATATCGTTCCTGTGAAACATTGGATTATTGTTTTACAAGCTTCTATTTCATTTTTCCCTCTTAAGCACACGAGCTTATACTCAGTGAACATCATGTCCAACATCTGGCTGATTTGACCAACACTAAGGTTGTCAATGTTCCACTCTTTATGAGAATCTACAAAGAATGTGTGGGAATCTCGGAGTTTGCCTTTGGCTCTTAGAACTGGAGCAGAGTATGTGCTCTACTGGCTTTCCAGGGGCTCATATATTGGAAGTACTTCTACATCCTTTTCTTCTTCTTTCAATAGGGATGCCATGGAAATAGGTTCTTCCGAAGTAGAGGCTTCAGTGTTCTCTTTCTATGTAGGTGCAACTTCTTTTGGAAAAATATGGGGAAACTTGTCAATAGGTTTGATAGGATCTTGTATTTTTACACTTCTTTTGTACAAAAAGGAGGATGGAACTAGTTTATCTTCTTTTGGTAAAGACATTTTATCAATTTTTCCTACCATTTCATTTATTTTTCTTAAAGAATCAATATGTACTACAAATTTTTCTTCCACATTTTCTAGCTTCTTCAGAGATTCTCTGACATAACCTCTAACCATTGTTGTGGAATATTGTACATCATTCAAATATTAATTTATATCATTAATAGAAACTTGAACAATATTGAGTTGTTATTTTACTTCTGCAGATTTGGCTACATTCATCTCTAGCCCTGTGATAGTTGTGTTAGTCCAGTTTAGTTGTTCACTAGCTTTTTGTATTCTGCCATTAATGCCTAGAGTATTGTCATCTTTTAATACTAGTGGGATGGCTTTAGCAGAATTCTGGCCTTCTCCTGGGACTATTCCTTTGTAAGGAGGGAACGTGGTTGGAGTTTCAACCTTGTCACGATTTAGCACTGACCAGAAGTGTTTAGAGGATGTAATTTCTTCGGAATGAGTCATCATGATTATTTCTGACTGTTTTTTCTGCATCCATGAATAGAATGAAATCCAGGTATTGGTGTCTTCCATGAATTGTTTCCATTCTTGTGATAGTCTGATCTTATCTTCAACTGAATGCTTTGGACCAAACTCTTCAACCTTTGGATGCATAAAGATATCCCAATTTAGCATAGCCTTCATCCATTGAGCACTAATTTTGTGCTTTGGACATCCATCCATTAAAGTAAAAAAGCATTGCATTGCTTTTTACAGTTATCGGGTACTTTGTCAAATCTTGTATATGGGATTAAACCATTTGACTACTCTAAGTATCCAAGCCCATGTCTAGGCTTTGTTGGCCTTATGGTGCTAAAGATAGTTGCTAACCTGAGATCTTCATTTTTTAAAGTGGTTATCTCATGCATCATTAGGATATGCTCACACTCATGAGGAAATGGTATGTTGAACATTTAGGGTTTGGACAAGGGTTTACAGAAGTAGAGGTGGAGCTTCTTCCATCCTACGATGATGATTCTCATGCATGAGCATTTCAGCAAGCTGGCTAGGATTTATAGAGCAATAACATTATGGGCATTTTACTTCAAGTGAAGATAAATTTACTATCTGTGCAAATTCAAATAATGAAATATGTTTACAAGAATTTGAACTAGAGCTAGAGCAAGTTGTATCTACAAGCTCAAGATTTCTGTACAATGGTGAACTTCTGCACATTTGATCTATTCTTTGTCTATCAATAGTTGATTTTCGAGGAAAAGAAAGAATAACAGAAAAGAGTTCTTCTCTAATGTGAGCAGAAGTAATTTTCATTATGGCAAGAGGATTGGGATTACATACCCATACCACCTGTTCTGGGAAATTAAGATCGATCTTCCCATATACGACTCAAAATAAATCTACAATAATTTAAAATGATACTTTGCAAAACCATTGAAGAAATTTCTGATTTGATAGGCCGTTTACAATGAATGAAAAAAAGAAACTGGTCAAAATGCATAATAAACAAAATTTGAAATTCAGGTAAAGATATCATGATTAGCAATTCCAACAACTCAACTCAAACAAGCGACAGCCCCCTTTTACGGGAAAATTAGTTTATGAAACTCGACCAATCTTGTATGACTCGACATAGTTGTGAGCAATTTGAATAATATTCAGCCAACGCAGCGTGACAGCTATGAAATTTGAAACTGGAGGTTGGCTTTTGCTTTTGCTTCTAGGAGTGAAAGACTAATTAGAAAGAAGAGACACATGCCATATGGTTGGCTGCCCTTTCTGGCGCAGGTTGTCGGCCATGAACTAGTGGTTTCGTGGATTGTCAAACAACTATTTTTGAGATTCTGTCAGAGAAATCGAATGCAAGTTGTGGTGTGCTCGGAAAAGAAGTCCTGATATTAGAGTAGAGACGGATCCGGATCCAGATCAAAGTACAGGAGAATCTAAAAACACATGAACAGAGAAAAGTGAACGCCATATTTTTTATTTTATCAAGTACAGTTCCAGAACAATAATTATTTTCGATAGTTTTTCGGAATCTAGGAGGGCAACCCGATTCTCGACCACTAACATTGTTTCTTGCCACAAAAGAGGCGAATATTAATTCATCCTAGAATATTCGAAATATCGACTAATTGGTTACAATTTCCTTTCTAAACAATTTTATTTTAGCCTGTAGGTAAGCACTTCTCAAGTCAAGGAAAGTAAATGCGAGATAATCATTCGGGGTCGTAACTGAATGCATGAATCATTCGGAATCGTGACTGAATACATGAATCTGGCAATACAAGAAAGCAATCGCAATACTTTTTGACATATGGTCAGCCCGTCGTGCCCGGGTTGTATTATTTTATGGTGTTCGTGTGCCCATCCCATCTTTACAAGAATCAATTTTATTCTAGTTGTAGGGTTATGGTTTACATCTATTAAATAATTCCTCCACTGCATGAGATGAATATATTTTTCGTTGACTGGATCTTAGAGCTAACAGATAAATAAGACTGCAACTGTTGGGAATTTTTTGGGTAAAATCCCAAAAACAAGCAAACTGCACACACAGAGACAATGCTCTGTTTTGCTACAGGATCTTTAACACAGTGGAAACTTTAAAATTATTTATGAGAACAGAGTATTACACACCCATAAAATCTTTGTATTCATTAAAACAAAATTCTTGATACAAAATTTATCAAGGATTTACCAAGAACTTCAAAAAAGAATTACTCTATCTCCTTTTGATATTTTACACTGCTGTGTGTAAAAATCTCTTTTACATTCTTGCTGTAAAAACAGACTTCAACTTCAGAAAATTACATTCATGCTGCTGCATGCTCCTCTCTTTACTTCGCACTCCATGCTCCTCTCTTTACTTAGCACTGCTGTGCCTATTTTTCACTTTTATTGCATTATTAGAACAACACACATTACAATCACTTCACAGTACTATGTGTATTCTTCTTGCATTCGCTGCGGCGAGTTTTTTCTTTGCACACACAAAACTACACATAAGCACTACTGTGCCTCTCTTTACAATTGCTACTTGAACCAATAAAAATTACATGTATATATATGACTTACAAAAGAAATTACTTACATCTGTGTTGCCATGCTGTCGTAAAAGAAAACAATAAAAATTAAATGCTTTTTACTGGCATTTACTTGTGTTCAAAAATTACATGTATATATATGACTTACAAAAGAAATTACTTACATCCGTGTTGCCATGCTTCCGTAAAAGAAAACAATAAAAATTAAATGCTTTTTACTGGCATTTACTTGTGCCCATACTCCCACTGAAATAACAATGATAAAATTAAAAGTTTCACCAAAACTTACCAATCCACAGTAAATTTCATTTACTGTTTTACTGAGATAAACGACGATAAAGAAACTTTTACTTCACGTCAAATTTATTTTGCAGGTCTGTACTTTAACGATTAATTAATTTGACTTTGGAAACTCATCGGGTCCGAGCTTTATCGCATAGTACACATATATGCAAAAGTGTGCACCTATGGTTTCCCCTATTGCGAAAATACTGTGGACTTGATAATCTATCAAAAGAAATTAATACGATCGTCGGGTCCAACCCATCGGCGATTGCTCATTCATAAAAAAGTCATGCTCCACTTGAAATGCCGATAGCGATACGCCGATGTGATATCGGCGATCGTTCATTGCAAACAACAACAAAAACTATATAACTCCCTCATTGCCATTTCGCCGATGCGATATAGACGATCGCTCATAGCAGAATCTCCATGATGTTGTGCTATCCACCCGATGCGAAGTTGAAATTACACTTTCAACACTCCCCTTTAATTTCAACTGTTGGGCATTCAGTCATACCCAAAGACTTTCTCAACTCCTTGACATGGTGTTGTTACAAAAGAGTCTTCCTCTTAACAGAAGGATTCACCACTGTCTATGCTTAAAAGCATCTTCCTCTAAACTAGAGGGATTCACCTGTCTATGCTAAAAAACATCTTCCTCTTCACAGAGGGATTCTCCAAAGACAACAGATCTTCCTCTTAATAGAAGGATTCACCAACATTGCTTCAGATGCAGTTCCACAAACAACGAAAGAGTCTTCCTCATATGGAGGGATTCACCTCTCTATGCTAAAAAGCATCTTCCTCTTCACATAGGGATTCTCCAAAGACAACAGATCTTCCTTTTAAGAGAGGGATTCACCAACACTGCTTCAGATGCAGTTCCACAAACAACGAAAAAGTCTTCCTCACATGGAGGGATTTACCAGAGATTATGCTGAAGAGCATCTTCCTTTAAACCAGAGGGATTCACTAGTCTATGCTGAAAAGCATCTTCCTCTTGACAGAGGGATTCACCAAGAGACTGTGCCAAAAAAAACACCTTCCTCTTTAATAGAGGGATTCACCAAAATTTCACTTCCTCTCAAAGAGGGATTACAACCAGATGCTGCTTTAGATGCAGTTCCAAAACAGGAAAAATATTACTCTGCCTCTTTTACAAATAATTTTACATTGCTGTGTAAAATCCTCATTCACTATTGTGTGGAAAAATTTTTACATTTACTGCTGTAAAAATTTTCTTACACAATCTGATTACATTCGCACTGCATTTCAATGCATTTCAATCTCCCAACAAAACAAAATTTACATAACTTTCTTTCACTACTATGTGAAAAATAAAATTTACTTTTACTGCTATAAAAGTCTTCTGGTTTTATTTACTCTGCTCAAGCTGCTGCGTTCTTCACTTGCTTCACATTACTTGCATATCTTCACCAACAAACATTACAAGATTTGCGTTGTTGCACATTCCTTTCCTTTTCCACCAGCAAACAACCAAACATCATCACGCTGCTATGCATTCCAATTCACACTGCTGTGAAAAACTTATACTCCATTTACAAGCTGCTCCGAATTCTTTTTCTTCTCAACACGCTGCTGTGTTAAAAACTTTTGCATTTACTACTTTACGTTGAGAAATTCTTACTTTGTTTTACTGCTGTAAAATAAGAATTTATTTCACATTCACTCATGTGAAATTTCTCATTACATTTAAAATTTTGAGTTTTCACATTACATATAAAAAAAACTTTTTCATTTTCACATTCACTCATGTGAAATTTCTCATTACATTTAAAATTTTGAGTTTTCACATTACATATAAAAAAAACTTTTTCATTCCCATTCATCTCATCAAACTTTCATTTGCTGCCACAAGTCTTTCTTCTTGTCACACTGTTGTGCTCCCCTCGGTGTTTATTCGCTGCTGCGAACCATTTCATTTTGCATCTCTTGCCTTTTGTTCTGCCTTCGCAGTGAAGTGCGGATCTCCTTTCTTTGAAGTGCGAATCTCCTTTCTTTGCATTACAATGCATATAATTCATAAAAAAAATTGTTTTCACACTACTGTGCGATCCTCTCATACTAATCCCATTTGCACCAGCTGTGCATTTCACTACAGCGTTACAGAAGTCAACGCATAACCAAAAACATATACAACACATATGCATTCCACTTCTTTTTGCATTACATTGCATATCTTCACTTGACAGCCATTACAAACACATACCTTCATGGTTTTTGCTTCCACAAGCTCAAAGCTGCTTCACCTCTGCACTACTGTGCATAAAATAAACATTCTCAACAAAAAAATTTCATGCATGGCTGCGCACTCCATTTTTCTTACTCAAGGGAAAAACATTTTTTTCTTTCATGCAGCTACATTGGTCACAATACATAAAAAATGTATGACATTTTTTTTATTTTGAGCCATACTCCCGTGACCAAATACCAAACATTAAAATTAAATCTTCACCAACCATTTACGAATGCCATTGGATTTCATTTAATGTTTCTCTGAAATGTTGGTTTTTCTTGAGCTGTTTTCCTACTGCACGATGACAGATTCCCATTTGACTGTGCTGTCGTCGCTATCCATACTCCCCTTAACTGTATGCTTCGTTTTCTTTCAGCAAAGTTTTCTCAAAAGAAACTTAGATCCACTGGAGAGCTCAAGGGACTTTCAGACTGTATTTCTTTCCTTCTCCATACATGTGTAAATTTCTTCTTTTGCATGGGTTTAGCTTGTGTAAGAGCCCATGTTAAGTTACAATCATGTGCCATATGCCCAATGTTATGACACTTGAAATATTCTATATTGTTCATGAATGAGATTTCATGATTTCTTCCTGTAAAATTGTTCCTTGGAGGTTGTCAGAAACCATAACATCTATCTCTATGAAATGCTCTACAGTCTTTTTCCTTATGACCAAAGTTTCAACAAGAATAACAATAACCAAAAAATGAACTTTGATACCTGGGAGATGGAGGTTTCCTTGATATACTTCTGAAGCCTTTCTGCCTTGAGATCCTTTGATGACAACCATCGACTCTCGCATCTTTGTCATCATCTACATTTCTTCTTGGAGCTGGTTTTCTACATGGAGTAGGATTTCTTCTATTGTAGCCTTGATTTTTCTCCTTGCCTTTGCTGGAACTAGGAGCATCACAATTTCATTCTGGCTTCTTCACATCTCCTTTGCTTAAAGCATTTTCATTCTTGTTTAAGGGTTCACTTACATACCCGAGTCTTGATTTATCATATGGAGATCTGTGATAGCTGAGCATGTCATCCAAGGCTTGAGAGCTCTTCATGATTTTGTTCATCCCTTCAGCCTTTTTCTTAAGGAGGACAACCTCTTCTTCTAATCTTTCACACTCATTATTTTTCTTTGCAAGTTGTTCCTCAGTTTCTTCCTTGCTACGAGTAGCTTCAGCTACTACTATTTTAAAGGAGATGATATCTGACTTCATTTTGGAGACTTTTTCATTCTTTGCCTCACTGCTCTCCATTTTCTTCTCAGCTTCTTGTGCTTGCTTCCTGGCTTCTTGGAGTTCAGACTTAAGGGAGGAGACCTCTACCTTGTATTGTCCAATCTCTTCTACAAGTTTGTTAACTCTCTTGTGCCTTTGTTCAAGTTGACTTGACAAAGCATCTTCTTGCTTCTTTGCTTTGTTCAACTGATTTGTCATGGATATGACTTCTTCATGATGCTTCCTTTTGCTTTCATCAAGTTCCTTCTTAAGCTTGGCAAGCTCTTCATCCCTTTCTTGTACTTGAAGCTTGATGAGATCAACCTTCTCATTTTCAGCTTCTATGATGGGTTCAGAATTTCCTTCTTGCCTGATGGTCATGGTCAGTGCTCCCTTTGAGTGAAGGTCATGAAGTCTGTCCCATATATCATTTGCCGATGAATATTTTCCTAGATTCTTCTTTATAGAATCAGACAGTCCATCCAAGATTGTCTTTACTGCTTTTGCATTGTACTCCTTGGATTCTCCATCCATCTTACTATCATCAATCACTGATTCCCAAATTTCAATCCCTTCAAACTGTAAGAAAGTCCTCATTGTTATTTCCCATATTTCAAAGTTTCCATTGAACCTTGGAGCCTCAAATAGAATGTTTACAAATGGATTGCCTTCTATTTTAATAGTAGAGGGAGACACATTTTTAGGAGGATTGGAGACTTTCTTCTTTGACCTTGCCATTCTTAACTATGCTTCAAATATACTTCATTGTGTTTTTAAAACCACTAACTGTTTCTTCAACAACAACACAGAATAAACTAATCTGAAAAATACCTGGATCCTTTTGCTGAGTCTTCACGCTGCCGGAGAAGCTGCTGCAAAAAAAATCCTTCCTTCAGCTTCTTTGATACCTTCAAAGAGCCTAAACCTGCTCTGATACCACTGTTGGGGAGTTTTCTGGTAAAATCCCAAAAACAAATAAACTGCACACAGAGACAATGCTCTGTTTTGCCACAGGATCTTTAACACAGCGGAAACTTTAAAATTATTTATGAGAACAGACTATTACACACCCATAAAATCTTTGTATTCATTAAAACAAAATTCTTGATACAAAATTCATCCTCTTTCACTCAGAGGGATTTACCAAGAACTTCAAAAAAGAATTACTCTGTCTCCTTTTGAGATTTTACACTGCTGTGTGTAAAAATCTCTTTTACATTCTTGCTGTAAAAATAGACTTCAACTTCAGAAAATTACATTCATGCTGCTGCATGCTCCTCTCTTTACTTCGCACTGCTGTGCCTATTTTTCAATTTCATTGCATTCTCCGAACAACACACATTACAATCACTTCACACTACTGTGTGTATTCTTCTTGCATTCGCTGCGGCGAGTTTTTCCTTTGCACACACAAAACTATACATACGCACTGTTGTGCTTCTCTTTACAATTGCTACTTGAACCAATAAAAATTACATGTATATATATGACTTACAAAAGAAATTACTTACATCCGTGTTGCCATGCTTCTCTTTACAATTGCTACTTGAACGAATAAAAATTACATGTATATATATGACTTACAAAACAAATTACTTACATCCGTGTTGCCATGCTTCCGTAAAAGAAAACAATAAAAATTAAATGCTTTTTACTGGCATTTACTTGTGCCCATACTCCAGCTGAAATAACAATGATAAAATTAAAAGTTTCACCAAAACTTACCAACCTACAGTAAATTGCATTTACTGTTTTACGGAGATAAACGGTGGTAAAGAAACTTTTACTTCACGTCAAATTTATTTTGCAGGCCTCTACTTCAACCATTAATTAATTTGACTTTGGAAACTCATCGGGTCAGAGCTTTATCCCATAGCACACATATGCAAAAGTGTGCACCCATGGTTTCCCCGATTGCGAAAATACTGTGGACTCCATAATCTATCAAAAGGAATTAATACCATCGTAAGGTCCAACCCATCGGCGATTGGTCATTCATAAAAAAAAGTTATGCTCCACTTGAAACGCCGATAGCGATATGCCGATGCGATATCGGTGATCGCTCATTGCAAACAACAACAAAAACTTTATAACTCCCTCACTGCCACCCGATGCGAAGTTGAAATTACACTTTCAACAGCGACATCTAAACATTTCACCAGTCGAATTCTCAGCTATAGCTGTGCATGTAATTGTTTCGCAGACACACATCTCAGTGTAGTCCCTTGTATTATGTTCTGCTCTTCCAAGTATCATAATCTCCGTGCACAATATGTCGCGGTGTCCGCGTTTGTTTTGCTTGTGATAATCATATTCGGTGCAGATAGACAAGTTATCTTTCGTAAATGAATTTAGGATGAAGAATTGTGTTATGATTATCATATTGTTGCTTGCAGCCCCGTTGGGTGAGGCTGCTCAGATTATCAATTTCAAGCCATTCTCTCTCAATAGCGATTCACAGGTTAAAGCTACTCCTGCACGTAGTTATCCATTGGTGCAGGAGACAAGACCTGCAAACGGATTCCTTGAGTTGAAAGAATCTATTGGGAGAAGAGCTGACATTGAACAACATTCTGGTTCAGACACTAACTTGAAGCCGGATGTATCTGCAAAATCGAATGCTTCAGACAGCGTTCTGATGGACTTTTTGAGGCATTACGTTCTTCTCTAAAATTTAAAGTGCCTCAGCATGAAGTGAAGAAAACTATTCCAACCGTTGAACCGTTAGGCCACAGCCCTGGGATTGGTCACGACATTCGACGTGGACGAGGCACTGAATCCTAGAATCTGCCGAAGATAGCAAAGTTCAAATGCGAATGTTCGGGAAGGTAGATCCCTCAGTTAACTTTTGTAATAAGACGTGGTATTATATGTCAAGCATGCATGCGATGACTAACTTGTATTATATCTCATATCATATGATATGAAGTATTCTATAGTCAATAGTACAAGTCGGAATATGGTGAATGATTTACAGGTTGTATACATGAAATACAACTTTTTCTTCTTTTAAAGAATATGCTTAAATATGAATAAAATACACCTTGTCCCCATATATTACTTCCACAGTATATTTATGTTCAACTACAGTTTTCTTGGAGAATCTAATTTCACATTTTTTTTGGTTAGATAATCTAATTTCGAGTTTGGATAATCTAATTTCAACTATCTGCCGGGTGTTATAACCGTTCATGCCAATGTCGCAATAAGTTAAAACTTAATCCACTGCAATTAAATTACAGTTCAGTTATTTAATATTGATGTCTCTGATGTAATCTAATTAACTACTTTTAAATATCAAAGAGAGTATCTTTGCTCCACCTTTATTTCATTCCTTAACAACTTCTCACGAGTCTACTCATGAATTTGTGCATTGCACTTTCAGTGATAGTTTGTCTTTAACATCCTACTCATTCTTTTTTTCGCAGTAATGCTTTTCTTCGGAGACGCACTCAATGGCATAGTTGGCTAGCGTTTACAGTCTCAAAATAGGAGTTGAAGTATTGTCCGGTTAAGAATTTAAATATTCTGTAGGATATAATGGCATAGTTGGCTAGCGTTTACAGTCTCGAAATAGGAGTTAAAGTATTGTCCGGTTAATAATTTAAATATTGTGTACAATATAAAGGGTGCATTCACGAAATAGAACATTTTGCTCGAACTTTTTATTGAAGTAGGAGCGACATTGCAATCAATATTTGAATTGCTATGGAATGTGGATTTTTTTCATTCTTTGTGGCATTTTTAGTCGTTTCTTAAAACTTGAAAACGATAAGAGTGGAACACTGTTGAAATGTAATTTCAACTGCGCTCCAGTAATGAGCGACTTCAACGATCAACAACCTCAGTGATCAGCCGATATTGCATTGGCGAAATGACAGTAGGTTTTATAAAGTTTATTTTTTGTTATTTGCGATGAGCGATCGCCGATATCGCATCGGCATATCGCTATCGGCATTTCATGTGGAGCATTTTCTTTATGAAAGAGCAATCGCCAATAACCCACACCCGACGATGGTATTAATCCATTTTAATAGATTATCGGGTCCACAAATATTTCACAATCGGGGAAACCAAATGGGCAGCCTTTACCATGTGATAAGTTGCGACCCGATATCCCGGACCCGATGGGTATTCAACGTTTTGCTTAATATTATTTCGGGTCCGCCAGTGGGTTGTTTCATGTTTTTATGAATTTCAGGCATATATTATAATATATATATCGGAGGTATCAGGCCATGTAGTGATCGAGATTTCGTAATCGAGGGAAACCATGGGTGCACATATGTGTGCCATGCGATAAAGCTGGGACCCGATAGATTTCCAAAAGCATATTGCATAATGATTGAAGTAAAGGCCTGGGAAATAAATTCAACGCGGAGTAAAAGTTACATTGCCGTAAGTTTTCTTAGTAAACAGTAAATGCAATTTACTGTGGTTGGTAAGTTTTTTGATGAAGTTTTTAATTTTTCCTGAGCGGGAGTATGGGCATGGATAAATGTCAGTAAAATCATTTAATTGTTAGTGTCTTTCTTTTACGGAAGCATGGCGATGTAAGTCTTCTCTTCCGTAGTCATATATTAATGTAATTTTTTTTGGTAAATGGATGTAATGAGAGGGAAGCACAGCAGTGCATATGTAATGTTCTAAACATGCAAATGAAGGCACGTAGCAACGTGGCCAAAACTTATATGTAATTTTTTTTACAGCAGTCAAATTTTTGTATTGGTGAATCCCTCTGTGAGAGAGGAAGATCATAGTCTGTAATAGCAATCTTTTAATGAATAGAAATCCTTGGTGTGTGTATGCAAACTCTGTCAGCTGTGTTCAGAATTTTTTTTGTATGTTTCCGCTATGTTAAAAAGGCGCTGTGAGAAAACAGAGCATTGTCTCTGTGTGGAAATTTTTTTTATTGTTTTTGGGATTTTACCAGAAAAATCCCCAACAGTGGTATCAGAGCAGGTTAGGCTCTTTGAAGACATTTAAAGAAGCTGTAGGAAGGATTTTTGTTGCAGTAGCTTCTTCAGCAAAGTGAAGACTCAGCAAAAGAATCCAGGTATCTCTCAGACCTGTTTTTATGTTACTGCTGAAAGAACAGTCAGTATTTTAAATACACAGTCAAGGATTTAGAAGTATAGCTGAGAATGCAAGGAATGGCTAGCACAATCACTAGTATGGGTTTGTTTAACCCTCAATTCCCACAGTTTAATGGGACAAACTATGACTATTGGGCAATAACCATGAAAGCCCTGTTTGCCTGTCAAGATTTATGGGAACTTGTTGAAGATGGTTTTGATGAACCAGCAAATGAGAATGAGTTTAACAGATTAACTCAGGTAGAGAAAGACCTGTTGAAGAGAAATAGGAAGAAGGATTCAAAAGCCCTTGTATTTTTGTATCAAGCATTAGACAAGAGTGTGCTTCCAAGGATAGCAGGAGCTAAGACATCCAAAGAAGCATGGCAAACCCTCAAGACAGCCTACCAAGGCATGGAGAAAGTGAGAACAACAAAACTACAGTTGCTGAGGAGAGATTTTGAGAATCTCAACATGAAGGAGTCAAACAACATTGACTCATTCTTCACACATGTAATTGGTCTAATCACACAGATGAGGACTCATGGAGAAACCATTGAAGAAAGGAGGATTGTGGAGAAAATACTGAGGGTCTTACCCTCAAAGTTTGATGCTATTGTCACCACCATTGAAGAGACAAAGGATCTCTCAAACTTTTCAGTTGATGAGCTACATGCATCACTGATAACACATGAGCAGAGATTGAGTAGGAATCAAAACTCATCTCTAGAGCAAGCCTTCAAGACCCAGATGTCCTTTGGAAGAGGAAGAGGTCAAGGCAGAGGAAACAAGAGAGGAAGAGGCAGAAGCCAAAACAGAGGTGGAAGGAATAGTCCAGCAAATGCTCAAGGTAGAGGCAGCAATTCAAATCAGAACCAAGGCCATGGCAGCAACCAACAAAGAGGACAACATCATTCTCAAGGATACATGTATGAAAAATCAAATGTCCAATGTTATTATTGTAAAAAATATGGGCATTATGCAAATGAGTGTAGGAAAAAACAACATGATATGGGTATTAGTTCTAATGCAAATATCACTAGAGAAAATACAAGCCAAAATAATGTTTTATTAGCTTGTAACATGGCTGAAACAAATAGTGAAGATATATGGTTTCTAGACTCAGGTTGCAACAACCATATGACAGGAAACTTAGCTTTGTTTTCTGCTTGAGATCAAAGTGTGAAGTCACAAGTCACACTTGGAACTGATAGTAAAATCTCTGTTCTGGGAAAAGGAGAAATAAAAATATTTACAAAGAAGGGTGAAAGGAAAACCATAGCAGATGTCTACTATGTCCCCGGAATGAGATGTAACCTCTTGAGTATTGGACAGCTTGTCCATAAGGGGTACAATGTTTTCTTTAAGAATGATGTATGCACCATCATGGATATAGCACCCAGCAAAA
>APFE031083187.1:0-11669 GCA_000404065.3 Pinus taeda | reverse complement strand
ATATTGAGAAAAAAAAAAGCTCTTAATCTTAGATTTGTTAAAGGATCTGAAACTTTAGATGAGATTATCAAAGTGCAACATTCTCCTCTAATCAAGACAGGTCTTAGATATATTGAAGAAGCATCTCAAGCACAAAAGACATCCACCTCCAAAATTTATCTTGATGCAGCAAGGAGAAGTGAACAAGTTGACAATCGTCAGCAAAGGCATAAAGCGGATCACCAAGTAAATCAAGGTCAATCTACTTCAAGGATGAACAGAAGCTACAACCAACCGCAGATTCTGAATGCAGGAGTAAGTTTCGGCAAACATCTTAGAAGGAGCAAGCTTCATTGGGTCCCAAAACATGGAGAAAGAAAGAACCGCAACCAGAAAGATGTGGTATAGCCTTATATGCGAAAGGACAAGAAAATCAGTGGTACATCGACAGTGGATGCTCGAAACATATGACAGGTGATAAAGAAAAACTTCAGTCATATAGTGCCTTAGAAAAGGAAAGGAAGGTCTCATTTGGAAATGACACCCTTGCACTCATAAAAGGTAAAGGCTCTGTTCTTTTGAAAGTAAAGGTCAAAGTTGGAAATGTTATGTATGTTGATGGCTTAAGCATAATCTATTGAGTGTTATTCAAATGTGTGATCAAGGAAATGAGGTATTATTTCGATCAAATGGATGTATTGTTCGTGAGTTTGATACAGGAGAAACAATGATCAAAGGCATAAGAACTCCAAATAATCTATACATACTCAAGGGAGGACAACAACAATGCTATCTAAGCAAAAATGATGAACACTGGCTATGGCACAGAAGATTGGGGTATCTAAGCTTCCCTCAGATAAGGAAAGCATGCAAATATCAGGTTGTTCACGATCTTCCCTACATTAGAATTCCAGACAATACAATATGCAAATCTTGTCAGTTTGGTAAGCAAACCAGAACACATTTCCTTGAGAAGGAAGGATCAGCTAGTAAGCCACTTGAACTTGTCCATACTAATTTATGTGGTCCATCAAGGAAAAATTCACCTCGTGGAGAAGAATACTTTATACTGTTCATTAACAACTTTTCCAAGATGTGTTGGATAGGACTTCGAAGCATAAAGATGAAGCTTTCAAAAAGTTCAAAGCTTTCAAAGCCTTGGTTGAAAATGAATCAGATCGCAGAATCAAATCCCTCAGGTTTGATTGAGGAGGGGAATTTACCTCGGATGAATTTTTCGAATTTTGTGAATAACATGGAATAAGAATGGAATTCTCTATTGCAAGGACTCCTCAGCAAAATGGATTGGTGGAAAGGATGAAAAAAACAATTCAACAAATGGCTCGTGCTATGCTTGATGAGTCTGGAACTCCTGCAACCTTCTGGGGTGAAGTTGCATTTGTTGCCATTACTATTCTCAACAAAACAAACATCTGGGTAAATAACACTCAAACTCCTCATGAACTTTGGTATGATAAGACTCCTACTGTAAAATACTTCCAAGTTTTTGGAAGCAAATGTTACATCAAAAGGACTGATGAAAAGCTTGGCAAGTTTGAACCTAGAGCAGATGAAGGCATTATCCTTGTTTACTCTTCCCAAAGTAAAGGATATAAATGTTACAATAAAAGACTTGGAAAAATTGTTGAAAGTATTGATGTGGTGGTTGATGAAGTAGGCAACAATCTAAAGAAGATAAAAACCGAATATTTTAAAGATGATGAGGACTATCCTTCAACATCAAATCAGACTAATGCTGAAGAAGAAACTTATGAGGCACCAAAAGAACAGATAAGGGTAGAAGAAAAGACTCCATCCAAGCATGTCCAAAAGAACCATCCAGAGACTCAAATTTTGGGGCAGAAAGAGGCAGGTGTACAAACAAGAATAACTATTACAGAAGCTTCAAGCGATCTAGCATTGCTCTCCTCCGTTGAACCACGAAATATAAGTGAAGCATACAAATATCAATGATGGGTCAAGGCCAAATGAGGAACTTGAGCAAATTGAGAAGAATAACACTTGGGAATTGGTTCCTAGAACTAATGATAAGAATGTCATAGGGACCAAATGGATATCCAAAAATAAGCTGAATGAAAATGGAGATGTTATTAGAAATAAGGCTAGATTTGTTTGTAAAGGGTATGCTCAACAAGAAGGTATAGACTTTGAAGAAACTTTTGCACCGGTTGCTAGACTTGAAGCCATAAGAATGTTCCTTGCTCTTTCTAGCTTTCAAAAGTTCAAAGTATATCAAATCAATGTGAAATATGCCTTTCTAAATGGAGACTTAGAAGAAGAAGTGTATATTGAGCAACCAAATGGATTCATCCTGGGAAATGGTCCAAAACTTGTATGTAGACTCAGAAAGGCTCTCTATGGTCTTAAACAGGCTCCAAGGGCTTGGTATTCTTGTCTGGACGAATACCTCCATCAATAAGGTTTTTAAAAGGATCAGCAGATAGCAATCTATATATAAAATTGACAATGATAAATTGTTAATACTTGTTGTGTATGTTGATGATATCATCTTTGGTAGCAATGAAGAAGCCATGAGTCAAAAATTTTCATTGGTGATGCAGAAAGAATTTGAAATATCCCTACTTGGTGAGCTCACATATTTTCTTGTTTTACAAGTCCAACAAAACAAAGACGGTATCTTTCTATCACAAACCATGTACCTCAAGCAGATCTTGAAGAAATATGGCATGGAAGATTCGAAACCAGTATGTACCCCTATGGTAATAGGATGCAGCCTCAATGCAAATGATGAATCAGCAGTAGTACATCAACCAACCTATAGATCCATGATTGGTAGTCTGCTCTATCTGACAGGTACTTGACCATATATCATGCATGCAGTGGGAATAGTTGGAAGATTCTAGGCAAATCCAAAAGAAGCACACCTTCAAGCAGTTAAAAGGATTTTCAAATATCTTCAAGGAACACAAAATTATGGCTTATGGTATCCTAGAGATAAAGATCTCACACTTCATGCATATACAAATGCAGATTGGGTAGGAAGCATGGATGATAGAAAAAGCACTAGTGGTGGTGCATTCTTTATGGGTTCTAGATTAGTATCTTGGTTCAACAAGAAACAAAGTTCAATTGCATTATCTACAACCAAAGAAAAATATGTGTCTTCTGCATCTTACTGCACACAACTCCTTTGGATGATGCAAACATTGCAAGACATTCAAATCACTTTTACTCCACCTATCTCCATTTTATGTGATAATACAAGTGCAATCAGTATTTCAAAGAGTCCAGCCATGCATTCAAATACCAAGCACATACCTATCAAATATCATTTTCTCTGGGAACAAGTGCTTGAACAAAAGGTCAAATTGGAGTATGTTCCTTCCAAGGAACAGGTTGCTAGTATATTCACCAAACCACTGCCCAGGGAGACATTTGAATACCTCAGACAGAAGCTGGGAGTAGTTGATGCATCATCTTGTTGTTGACACTTATTTGTTTAAGAGAAAAGTGGTTGTACGCGAGTCTCATGAAGAGCATCCACGTACATACAGTTGTTTTCTATGGATACAGTTGCGTATATGTTGGTTTGAAGAAAAACAGTGGGCTAGACTCAAGATGAAAAGAGTCTTATATGGGTCTGACAAAGACCATCTGGCATAGGTCCAGGGGGAGAATATACTTCTAATAATGCATTGTTGGTATTATCTTAGAAGATCTTGGTACAACTTCATAGTTTTTTTTTATTCAAGTGGAATAGGTGCAGAGGGAGATCATGGTTGATGGTCTGGATGGTGATTGACAGATGCTACTGATGATAGTTGTTGATGACTATCATATTCTTGTCTTAGATATTTAGTCTCTATGTCATCTATTTCTTTTATTATCAAGGTCATGTAATGACCTATCTTGTTTACCCACTATGCCTGGGATGGATGATGTAATGTTCTTGTATTATCATGTATAAAATTTTGGTGTATCCCCACTTGGTTGGGTGGATGAGTCAATCTTGGTATATCCCCACTTGGTTGGGAGATGGATGTATGTATGAGTCTTTGGTGATAGGAAGGTCATTTATGATGTATAGAGTCATGTTCTTTTTGTAGAACATCTTTTTGTAGACCTTGCTTACAGTTAGGGGGAGGACACTTTAGCAGAGCAAAGATTTCATCATGTACTCAGGGGGAGCATAACCCCTTTCCCTTGATGACAAAGGGGGAGAGTGACTTGGGGTTGCCATCAAGTCCAAAGGGGGAGATTGTTGGCATTACGACACAGGCTTGGCACTATGGCACAGGAATTTTCCTTGATGGCAACTCACTCAGAAAATCACTCAAATGACAGTTCAGGCTCATAGGCTCTTAGAATAAAGGAAAAGGAGGTATACACAGGTTCCCATTGACCAAGTCGTGTATACACGCGGATTCACAGAACAAAAGACGTGTATACATATACACACATTTTCATGCACAGGAAAGTGTGTACAGTTTGGAAAACTTGGTTTTTGGTCCTTGGTATTTGGACCTATGGTTTTGGACCATGGTATCTCGTCCGAAGTGTTGAACCCAAGTATTGGTTCTAAGTGGTTTGGACCATGGTATTGAGTAAGGCCTAAGACTATAAAATGGGAAGGAGATCATTAGGTAAAGGTACTCAAGGATTGAATATCTGATGAAGAGCAAGATCTAGAATACTAGTCATTGGATTATGGTGCATAACTGGATCTGAATCAAGGAGGAACCTAAGCACTAGAAGAAGGATAAGTTCTATTGATGGGTCAAGATCTTAAGGCTGGAAGAGAAGTATCTTTGTGTGATTTTGATCTGTTATATTTGGCGCATGACTTGATCTATAAAACTGATGATCTGGGTATAACTGATGTCTGAATAGTTGAAAAGGGTAAATTATCTTTTATAGATCTGTACACAGGTTCAACATAGAAAAGGTGCGTATACACGCTGTTTCGTTAATTCAAAATGGCAGATATGCAGGTTTGCCTTAATATAACAGCGTATGCACACAGTTTCTACATATTGAAGTAGTGTACATCTCATAAAATATGTTTTAGATACTTCTGTTTATTGTTTAGTGTTCTGAGTTATGGCTGGGTTCTGGTACTATTACTGTATTCTGGTTACAACATTTAGAGAAGTGATTGTTTGATTCAGTTTTTGGTTGGTGCAAAGGATATTGGTTGATGCCGATATATTTGATGTTTGATTGATGTTATTGATGGATCCAGTCTAAAAATTTATGAAACGTGGTCCTTGGAAAAAAAGAGAAGGTTGTAGCCTTCTGTAGGTCAGCACCTACGTACTAGTACATCAGTTAGTACAAGAGCTAAGGGGGTTGTAGCTCCCTTCCAGGAGAAGCTGGAAAACAAGAGAAGGTTGTAGCCTTCTGCAGGTAGAAGCCTGCGTATTGGTATAAGACTGCACCAGTACAAAAATATTGTAAAAATAATTTTCTTATTAAAAGAAGATAGAGACGAATTGCAGCAGGTGGTTTTCACCCACATTGGGTTTCCACCTTATATCTTGTGTTCATGTGTGTGATTGCATGTACTGTTTACTAGACTTGATTACTGTTTTATGGTTCTGATACACAGATTAAGATCAACTAACTAAATTAGAAGTCTGCAAGATATACACAGTTTTCTCTAAACATAGTTGCATATATACACATGTTTAATTAACAGAAGTAGTGTATATCAATTTGTTTATGGAAATGAAAATTTGTTAAATTGCTAATACTAATTCATTTCCCACCCCCATGTGACACCCCTTTTTTTTCAGTATTATTTCCAACACTTTGGCTGTCTTGAGCTGCATGGCTTTGCCAAATTCTTATCCTAACAGACTTCCCAATAAGGTATTGACAGCTTTGGCATTGGTTTCGTATAACTTCTTACCTGATATATATGTAGGTATTGTTGCTGGAAATTGATATCCTCCTTCCACAATTTCCCAAACATCAACTCCAAGTGATTGAAGATAGCCTTTGGTTCTTATTTTCCAATATACCAAGTTGTTCCCATTGAATATTAGTGGTCCGATAGATCCCATTCCTTCGTGATTGTTCATCTTGAAAGATCTTCCTTCAAGCAATCAAGCTTCTTCTTAAGGAGCCACTCCGATACCAATTGTTGGAAATAATACTAGAGGGGGGGGGGGGGGGGTGAATCAGTATTTATAGTTCAATAATATTTCATTTCCCAAACATATTTATATAGACTACTTCAGTGAAGTGAACTTGCGTGTACAGGCTACTGTGATTATAGAAACCAGCAAAGATCTAGAGAACTTAGGATTTAGTCAACTTATCATGTGTATATCTTTAATCAATGCATCAGTAACTTATTATATAGTAACTATGTGTAGTAAAGACATAATAAATCATCACACATAAGAAAAACACTTGAACACCAAGATTTAAGGTGGAAACCCAATGCGGGAGAAAAACCACTTGATGTTGTCGTCTCTATCTTCTTTTAATATAAAGAAAATTTATTTACAATATTGTACTGGTGCAAACTCATACCAGTACGCAAGCACCCACCTGCAGAAGTCTACAACCTTCTCTCATTTTCCAGCTTCTATTGGAAGGGAGCTACAACCCCCTAGCTCTTGCACTAGCCAATGTGTTTACTAGTAGGTAGGCACCAACCTACAGAAGGCTATGACCTTCTCTCTTCCTCTAGGGACCACGTTTCATTAATTTTTAGAGTGGATGCTCCTGGTACACAACAATACAAATGAAGGCCTCATTTCATCAAATTTTCATACTGGACCCATTAGAAAATTTGAAACTAAAATTGCATCAACCAACAATCAGTTAATTTGAACAATCAGATCATTGTCACCAAAACACTATGCTGAACCCAGAAACGTGCATCATCATTCAAAACCAACTGCAACCTCAAAAATCATACATCAGAATTCATATGCTACTTTACTCAACCCAACCTGCGTGTATACGCTACTTCCTTTATGCAAACCTACGCATACCTTCAAAACTACGGAAACAAAAAACTTTCTAAATCAAGTCTGTACCATCTAGCAATATACTGAACATCTAATGTCAATTTATAGAGCTCTAGGCAGGCATTAGCAGAGACAATCCTTCTCACTTAAACAATCAATCAATCAGACACCAAACTCCTTATGCATCCATATTTACGTTCAGATCTAAGAAGACTTCATTGGAAGATAGTCGTAAAACAATAGAACTTATTAGATAGATCTGTAATTTCTGAAGAGTAGGATTTTATTTTGTATACGCTACTTGGAAGAGTCGAACCTATGTGTATACGTGTCTTTACCAAGGCGAACCAACGTATAGATCTACGAATATTAACTCATAACTTTGTTGTTATTCCAAACTTCAGACATACCTAGATCTTGACATTTAAATGATAAAATAGGTGTATGAAATCAGATCTAGCCCAACCAAAATCATATCATTCAATGATAAGTCATTTCAGGTGTCATGATCCTAATCCAACATTGAATACAAGGTGCACAAAATATTTTAGATCATATCACAAACATAGCCCCTGCAACCTAAAATATACTTTAGATAGAAGTGTTCTTGAGAAACCCTTTCACTTGCACACCTTGGCCCTTTGAACTTCTCATCCTTATATAGTTTTTGGCCTATCTCAATACCTCAGACCAAAACCACACTTAGGACCTGTGGTATTCTTGGACGGGATCAAATAGTCATTACTTCGCTCAATATTATGGGCTAATACCATGGTATTGACCCTTGGTATTCTTTACTCTTGAATTTCCTTGATTTTCCAACCTATACACGCTTTTCCTCTTGTGAAAGTGTGTGCAGACGTATATGCTCTTTTTGTTCTATGAACCTACGTTTATATGCTCCTTTGACAAAGTGGACCTGCGTATACATCTTAAACTTATTTACAACATCCTTTAACTTCAACTTCTTCATTATGATTAGTAGACCTTAGTTCCATCTTCCTAGAGTGATTTTCCATCAAGGACAACACTTGTATCATAATGCCAACATAATCTAATGCTACTTTCAACTAGTGGAAGCCAATAGATCAATGAAAACAATATGAACAAGAATAAGATAAATCAATGGCACATAGCGCAAGAAGTATATGGGGAAATCCATTTCTCAAAACCTCACTTTATGTATTTCATATATCATAAATATGAGTGAAGGCATAAATCTTTTTCTCACTAGAACAATTTCGCACAAGTATGCTCAACTCTCTCAGCTCACAAGCTATCTCTTGGCCAACACTTAGCCAATTCTGCAACTCTCCAAGCCCCTAATCTCTTGCATAATTCCTAGGATGAATAAACCATATTTAAAGGGAATTCATACTTCGAAAACTACACAATCCAAACATAGGATCAATCTCTGATACATGCAATATATTTACACTCTAGTAAATAATATTATTGATAGTACATTGTCCCTACACTCTAGTCTCAACTGGGTCTTTCTCAGAATCGACATGCATGATTTTCTAATGAGGGAATCTTCAATTAACTAGAGTGACACTTGTGGATGCACTAGTGCACCAACTAATGGTTAACTCTCTATTATTTCCTCAAACAGTTTGGAATTAATTTAGCTGAACATAACTTAGTAAACTGAGTGATCTAGTTTCCAACTTAATTTAAACTCATACTGGACCCCTAAAACTTAGGGATAACATATACATGACTAAAGAAAGACTTCCAACTCGAAATTCCTAAGCTAATTAAGTTACTTAAACTTAATTAACTATTGCCAAGTTGCTTATATGAGAATAAAATTCGATTTTAATTCTCAGTTTAATTCAAGTACAAATTAAACTGGAATTTCTTGTTTCCTTTTCTCAACACTCCCTCTCAATAAGAAGGGGATTATCAACTACCCTGATTGTGTCTCTGTGAATATCAAATTTACATCTTGACAATGCCTTTGTCAAAATTTCAACACCTTGCTCCTTCATGGGAATGTACTCTAACAACATAATCCACCTCAACACATAATCTCTAAGATGATGATATCAAATATCAATATGCTTGGACCGATCATGAGAAACTGGATTTTTAGAGAGTTTGATACAACTCTAATTATCACATTAAATCACAGTTGGATCCATATGCTAAACAAACAAACCAACCAGGATCTTCCTCATCCAGATGGCCTCACATGTTGCCTGAGTCAGAGCCATGTAGTTTGCCTCTTTTGAACTGAGTGCAACCAATCTTTGTTTCATGTTGTACCAAGAAATTGTCGCTGACCCAATAATGAAGATCCCTCTTGATGTGCTATTTTGGTCAGATGGACTCCCTGCCCAATCTGCATTAGTGAAGCCTTTAAGCTACACTTCCTCTATCTGTATGTACCATAATCCATAATGGGAAGTGCCCCTAAGGTATCTCAACGAATGCTTTTCTGCCTTCCAATACAACTTGGTAGGCCTAACCATTGCTTGACTAAGTTGGTTAACTACATAGCACATATTCAGTCGTATGTTCACCAAGTGCATGACTGAACCCATGAGATACCTATAAACAGTAGCTTCCATTACTCCCCCTGAAGTAGCATCCTCCTTCATCCAGTTACCTGCTAGAGGAGTCTCCATGGGTTTGATGCTCTCCATGCGGAATCTCCTAAGTATCTCGTTGGCATACTTTCCCTGAGAACAAAACAACTCTCCATATCCCTGCCATACGACCATGCCAAGAAAGTAATGCATGAACCCCATGTCCTTCATCTCAAACTCTCTTGCAAGTTCCTCCTTGCAAGACTTGACCAACTGATCATCACATGTCAGTATGAGATCATCAACATAAAGTACAATGATCAACAGTTTACCTTCCACCACTATGTGGTACAGGTTCACATCTTCTTCACTCTTTGTGAATCCCAACTCAATGAAGTGGCTATCTATCCTATTGTACCAAGCACGAGGTGCTTGCTTCAGCCCATATAATTCTCTCTTGAGCCAGCACACATGTGACTCATGGTCAAAGGTCTCAAAACCTTTAGGCTTCTCTATGTACACCTCTTCTTCAATCATTCCATTAAGGAAGGTTTTCTTTACATCCATTTAATGTATCTTCCAACCCATATGTTCCAATAGTGCCAATATAGATCTGATTGATGAGTACCTTACAACAAGAGAAAAGGTCTCATCATAGTAAATCCCCTCTACCTGTGAAAATCCATAGGCCACAAATTTAGCCTTATGCTTCTCCACACTACCATCTACAACTTTCTTTACCTTGTAAAGCTAATGGGAGCTCACCAGTGACTTGTCTTTCGGTCTTAAGACCACATCCCAAACACTGTTATGAACTATGGAGTCATACTCCTCCACCATGGTATCAACCCAAACCAGATGTTGCACCGCTTCCTTAAAGGAAGATGCCTCTGTCACAACACATTTATACATAAGAGCCATGTATCCAATTTACCTCTCAGGTGACCTCCTCTGCCTGTGCTGAGAAGTGGGTGCTCCCACATTCTCCCATGCATCATCCAACAATCTGTTAGCCTCTCTAATGCGATTTCTTCCCTCTCTGGAAGACTCTTCTCCTAGATCCTTTGCATGTGGTTGCTCCACATTAATCTAAGGCTCTTCAACCTTAGGAGCTAAAATCTCCTCATCTTCATGTAGATCAAGCTCCCTCTCAAGGAAACTTGCATGGCCTTCTCTTCATCAAATATGACATCCCTGTGAACCACTGTCATCCTGTTGGTTGGCAAGTACACCCGATAGTTGTGAGATGTATCAGTGTACCCCAAAAATATCCCCAACTCTACTATCGACTCAAGCTTCTTCCGTGCATATTTGGTCACATGGAAATATAACGATGACCCAAAAATCTTGAAGTGACCAACATCTAGCCTCTTATCAGAATAAGCCTCCTCTTGTGTTTTCAGCTCAAGTATCCGATGTGGGCTATGGTTCTAAACATAAACCATTGTGTTGCATGCCTAAGCCCACAAGTGTAGTGGTAGGCCCTAATCATGCAACATCGCCTTCGCTAACCCTACTATGCTTCTATTCTTCCTCTTGGCCACCCCATTTTGCTGAGGGTTATGGGGTGTCATCAACTCCCGTTTAATCCCTTTCGCTGCACAAAAGTTCTTAAACTCATTTGAGACATACTCACCACCATTATCACTATGTAGAGCTTTAACCTTCCTACTCGACTCTTTCTCCACCAATTCTTTAAACTCACAAAACTTTGTGAAAGTTTGACCCTTTTTCTGCATGAAAAATATCCAACATTTTCGAGAAAAGTCATCAACAAATATAACATAATGCATGTATTTAGCTGATCGGAATGGATCTTGATTGAGTCTAGTCATGTTAGCTATGTAATGTTTGATACCAAGATGGTTATAAATATCAACACTTCCTAACATGCTCAGATCTTTACAGTATTAGATGCTCATGAAACCAACACTAAGTCAAAGAGCTCATCTCGTTGATTCTGGAAATATGTTCAGTTTGCAAAATGGAATTAGTATGAAGGAGTTACACAAAGTCAAATTTCAGGTCAAGTTAGGCAAAAAGTAAAAGTCAACAGTCAACGCTTACGGTTCCAGCAGGCAAGGTTCTGTTAGCACTTGAAATTCACCTAGGCTGAGATAGACAAACTCTCAAGGCTACATCAAACCATTTCACCTCGTAGCTAGCCCTACGAGGTATGAGAAGGCTCTCT
>APFE031083186.1:11106-21671 GCA_000404065.3 Pinus taeda | reverse complement strand
TACTGAATTGTAAACCTGTAAACCTGTATGCACAATAAAAAATGGAGCATGGATAAACGTGAAATGGCCATTTTGCATTGCTGGTTAGCTATACCAATTGAACAAGCAACAATGACCAATAACATCTTCTGCTTTTCAATCCACGCCACGGAGAGATCTAACACCGGTCGGTAGGTGCGTGTCAAATTTCAAACCATGTTGAGTTGATCGTACAGATTAGCTTTTACGCTGTTCGCATCTGTGCCGTTGCGGTCGTTGTCTTTTTAGTAAACACTCTGGTCAAGTTGTGGTACAAATATATAGACTATGCGTTAAAGAATTTACGGTGAAACATCAGGCATTAAAGAAAGGTAAAAGTTTAAACGTGACAGGGTTTCCATGTTTTTTCTGAATGATTTGGAATTTTGAGGGAAGTATGAGCGGAATTATACCTTTTTAAAATGTTTAAATTTATATTTAATCTTAATCATTAGTATTTACAATTTTAATAATTTTTAATTATAATTTTAAAAAATTAAAAATATATTATTAAAAAAATCCAAAACCTTAACGATTATGAGTCAATAATGTAGTGGCCTCTAATAATGACGACCAAAATTAAAGCGTTTCATGTGTCTGTTTAATGTCTGTATATACGTCTCTGCATTCTTTCCTCCAATTCATAACTAGGCCCCTTCCTCGGCAATTTGCTTCCTGTTTCTATTTTCATACTCCAATTAGCAATGGCATACCCATCACCTGCAACTTCATTCTCTGAAATTGAAATTGAAAGTTCGGCTCCTCCTCCCTATCACCCACCATCTGCTAATGACTTTGAGGCATCGACCTCCGCCTCCACCGCTGATGATATCAATGTCAAGAGCAGCAAATATTATGGGCGCGATGTGTTTATAAACCATCGCGGTCCCGATACCAAGAAGACGTTTGCCAGTTATCTCTACCGCCGCCTTCTTGTGCATGGTGTGGAAGCCTTTCTAGACATCGAAGGAATGCAAGAGGGAGAAGACATAAGTGCTCAGATAAAAGATGCTATTGCAACAGCCGCTGTTCATGTGGCTATTTTCTCCCCTCGTTATGCGGAGTCTAGCTGGTGTCTCAATGAGCTTGTCGACATGTTGGAATCGAAGGCTCCAATCATTCCAGTGTTCTATAACGTTAAACCTGGTGATCTAAAGGGCAAAGATGGATTGTACGCTGAAGCCTTACGTGTGCTCGAAAAGAATCCACGCCACAGCTCCAACACTATCGAAAATTGGAGAAAGGCTCTTGCTACTGTTTCAAAAATAAGTGGTTTTGAGCTGGAAGCTTGTAATGGGTGAGAACTGAACACTCGCGGTATTATATTACTTTTTATGCTAGATATCTTAAAATATACAAATGGATGTTTGCTCGTTTCTTACTAGTTATATATATATTTTGTTTTGAATAACCAGCGACGAGGGCGTGCTGCTGGAGAAGCTTGTTGAACCTCTGTTGGAAAAGGTCAAAAACAAAGAGAAAGAGGTCTTTGTGGCCGATCATCCAACGGGTTTGGATGACAAGCTGAAACATTTCGAAGGTTTCTTGTGCGAACTGCCTAAAACTAAACCGAAGGTCGCGGGGATTGTAGGGTTAGGTGGAATAGATACGTGGATTCCATTAAAGAGTACATAACCTTAACGTGGAATTTATTGATCAACGAACTATTTCAAGCCATTGTCATCTAGCAAAACTTAGGGATAACACATACATGACTCCAGAAAGACTTCCAACTGGAAATTCCTATGCTAATTAAGGTAATTAAACTTAATTAACTATTTATAAGTTGCTATGAGAATAGAATTTGATTTTAATTCTCAGTTTAATTCAAGGACAAATTAAATTGGAATTTTTTGTTGCCATTTCTCAACATAAGTTGTGTACAAGTTCAATGCTATTATGAATTTTTGGCAACACATTATGAGATTTTGCTCAAGTTCCATGCTTAGTAGTGAGCTTTTGGCAATGCATTATGAGTTTTTTGCTTAATTATGTAATTTTATCCCAAGAACATCTGATAAAAAACTTGCGAAGTGTATCTTGGAAAATACAAACATACCACATACTCATCATGTATCCAATCAACCATTATGTTAAAACAAGAGGCCATATCCTTGTGGGTGCCTTCATTTTCATCAAATGATGCCCCATATGTTAGTAGGAAGCACCACTTCCTTGTGGATGCCCAGTATGTTAGTGAAAGGCATCACTACTTTTTGGATGCCGCTTATTGTAAATCAATAAATCAATTATTGTTTCAATATAATGATTCACTCCCTTACAAATACCCTCATTTCAATAACTATAAGGATCTAGGTGGAGGTGGAGTAAGAAGGTTGCCTTATGCTGATTGTCTCAATAACATATGAATAATCAACCATTATATTAGTAAAAGAAGATCTCACTCCATTATGGATTCACCCATTTTAATGACCATAAACATCATGCCATATTATAGCTAGAACAAACACATAATTCCCTATCAATCCCCACTATTTGTAAATGCCCTCTAATAAAGTGTGACTTTCCCTTATATATGCTCCCATTTACATAAACATAAAAATCATGGTATATTGGAGACAAAGGCCCTACTAATTTGTGGAGACTCTAATTTACACAAAAATATAATATATTAAAAATAGAACATACACATACTCTCATCATAATAATATCAGATAATATGAAAAATTATTTTAAATAATCTTAAAAAAATAAATATATATATAATTTTACAAAAATAGCGCCATATAATTTACTTCTCTATTATTATTATTCTAATTTTAAATTTTATTGTTATGGGCAAAATGAAATGAAATAAAAATAAATATCATGAACACCGACGGGACATTCACATGCCGGGCCCACATAAGAAAACAGTTAGCTTTGGTTTCGAAATGACGAGTAGTAGTGGAAGTATCATGAACGTGCAGGAAGGATGGGCTATTGCCAATAGGGCCAAGAAAGACAAAATGTTTGATCTGGAAGAAGGTTGGGCTTTTATTTACAAAGCTATCCTACAGCTGAGTAGCCGGTTGGAAGATGATGTCAACTTTGTGGTGCCTATGGACGAGAAAATGACTATTTACAATATCGTCTGCTCTATTGGCGAGAAACCGGAACTGTATTATAGATACGTGGATTCCATTAAAGAGTACATAACCTTAATGGTTTCACCGGCTTTGAGGGAACAGACTGATGACCAATTGTTGGCTAGAGAACTTATCAAACGCTGGAAAATTTTCAAGGTCATGCTCCGTTCGATGGTAGTTTTCTTCCACTATTTGGATACGTGGAATCGCTTCGTTCTTTCAGTCGGAGAAGTTGGCGTCGTGTACTTCCGAGACCTTGTTTTTCGGGAAATCCGAATTAATGTGAAGAATGCGGCGATTGCTCTTATTGATGAAGAGCGCGAAGGAGAGCCAAGAGATGAGAGCCTTTTGAAGGATGTTGTCGCCATTTTTCTGGAGGTTGACATGGATTTCTATACAAATGATTTTGAAGTGGCCATGTTGGAACATACTGCAGATTTCTACTCTCGGAAGGCTTCTTCGTGGATTTTAGAAGATTCCAGCTATACGGACTATATGTTGCGTTAATTTTATTTATAATTTTTTAATAAACAAAAATATCACTAAGTTGCGTTAATTTAAATATCACTATAGTACAAGAGAATATTATTAACATAAATATCACTATAGTACAAGAGAATATTATTAACATATATGCCTCAAGCCCCTCATAGCCATGAGAAAATATACATGAAAATCTCATTGTCGATATACATGAATACCACCCCGCAAGCCTTCAGAATACATAATGTATCCACCTTTTCTTGTCTTTCCTTCCCTTCACCCCACAATTCTCAACATACTCTCGCTCTTCCACCAATGCTACTCCCTGGGATCCTTCACCAACAAACTCTCTTGTTATTCTAGTATGCACATCATTGAAATAATCTCTCCCACAAATCCTATTTGTACCACCCTTTCACCCCACCACACCTTTTCATTTCTCCTCTTATATGTCTCCTTTGCATGTTGACTTCCAAACCACGACCCCAAGGAATAAGGATTGTATGGACCTTACATCCTCTACTACATGCTTTTCATTCCCTACTAGAGGGCCATAAATTCATCATGGAGATTGTTGAAAAAATAAATGCAGTGGCTTGGATTTACAAGAAACTCCTCCTCATACCTTTGAATTTGTGCCCACTCCTCCAATCTAGTAATTTTGTTACATTTCCATATTATATACATGATTTATAGTTCATGGTGACATTTAAATGAGGGGTAGGAAAAACGTTTTCATATATGCTATCCCCTCAGAGGAATACCATTCTCGATGTTCTATTCCTGAACAAAAAATTTATATTGATATTTATATACAAAGCTATTTTTACATTGACTTATATAGTAAAAAAAAATGGGTATGATACCCTCATTTCATCATCCATTTCCCAAGTGGCCTCATCTAGTCTAAATTTCTTCCGCTGCACCTTAACCTACTCAATTTATCAATTTTGAAGTGCGATATGCCTCTGATTTAGAATTCATTGTGGTTTTTGTTGAAATTGTCCCCCATATTCCACTTATAGCACAAACTAATAAACAACATGATTGGAATCATGCACATACTTGTTAAGAAAAGAAATATGGATATCATCATATTCTTACACTATGGGTGGTAAGGCTAGATTATAATCCATAACGGCGACTATCGATGTAAAACTAGGAAAACCGATGTGACACTTCTGAAAGGAAAATAAAAAATTAAAACAACACTTGTACAAGTTAAAATGATTTGAAACACCACCAACTATGAAGAGAAATAAGTAAAACAACACTCACACAAACGAAACCACAAAAAGCAACAAAAAAGTGGCAAAAAGTGAAAGAAATGAAACTCACTCGGAAAGGCGACAACAAATCCACCAAAGGTTCGTTGAACTCCTCAGGAATGATAAAGCTCTGAGATTGAATGTGAAAATGAGTTCTAGAGATGTCAATTAAATGGATTTTAGCAAATGATGGTTTATGGCATGCATGCCTAAAATTAAGAAAAAGCGACACTTGGAAGAAACTTCTAAAAATAGCAATGTGCCACCTTTAGGAAACTAGTAATGGATCGCTACTTACTATGGATGCTCTTTTCCCTTTAGTTTTCTTTCTTTTCCAGGGAAGCTTTTCATGCATGTTGTTGAGAAATATTGCACAATTCTAGGGAACTTGGGAACTTTCCCGCTTAGTGCACTACACAGTTTCTGAGCTTAGTGAGGATTGCATCGTGATTGAATGAATCAATGAAAAGGTCACGAAAGTCACGATCAAAAATTTCGAGATTACAAATAGAGGCATCCTCATGATCTGATGAATCTCAATGAGAGGAACACTGAAAACAAGGAATTTCACCCTCTAAGTTTTCAGAAAGATGAGATGAGAGATTAGGAGGATTTAGCATAGAATAGTGTTCCTCTCCACATCTCGATGAAAAATGGGCATCCCATGTGTTCTGGGAATGACAAGAAGTAGTAATAACATCAGAAACTAAATTTTCACAAGATTCAACGGAAATGACAGAATTGTGAGAAATGTAAGGATGATGAAGGAGATGTGTGGAAGGAAGAGAATCATCATTCATCACATATTCTTGTTCAACTCTAACACTGAGGTATGTTGGAAGTGGTTCAAAAGATTCTAACTCGTGTAGATTTTCTAAAATGTGAACAATATATTCAAATCTTCTTGACAAGACATTCCAATCAACTTCATATTTCAAAATTCAAAGAAAATATGCATGAAAAATTTGTGAAAATGATGCACTGATTCATTAGGTGATTTTCACAATTCTAAAATTTTCTTGCACAATTTTTTACGATATACATATAAAAAGTGAAAAACAATTCTCTGACAAGATGTTTGAAAGAGTGTATGAAGGCATCGGTCAATGTGTGACACCATTGCCTTACACGCCCTTCGAATGTGAGGATGAACAACCTACAACAAACATCCTCACAATGGATGTTGTGCTTTGTGCATAATTTAAGAAAATGAGAAATATGCTCAAACAAGGTCATCTCACCCTTGCCATCAAATTTGAGAGTTGACAAGTTGTCTATGATACTCACTGACGCTTGTTGACTTACATTTTTGGAAAAAAATGTTGGGGTTATGGTTGTGGAAGAATTCATTCAATGTGTGTAGAAATTCAAAATAGAATTGAAGGGCTCAACTTATGATTTGACCCTCCTTCTAGTGCTAGAAATGTTGACGGTGCTGGACCCCCCAACGTTCAAAGGATATACCTGATATGAAGTCCCAACTAGACCTCACACTGTTTCGAGTAGGAGTCCCAGTAATGGGTGGTCATGTTATACCTTGAATGCAAAAATGCACAAAGTGAAGTATGGTATTTTTGGGTGAGAGAAAGTGTGTGACCCTGCAAAGAGTTAAGTGTGATGCATGAAGATTCCAACACATGAAGGGAAATGGAAGTGCACTAATTGGAAGCCTTTAATAGTATGCATCTTAAAAGGAACACACACGCATAATGACATCACAGACTAAGATGTAGAATAATCGACAAGTTAAAGTAATGAATTAATACAACAACATGCATTCAATAATTCTCATACAAATTCAAATGAAATAGTTCATAACCATAAGTTTAAGTTAAACAACATACATTTCAAATACAACAAGAATATTCCTACTATATTCACAACATATGCATGAAAGTGTGTCGACTATGATTTTATCAAAAGTGAAATTTCCATTCATACATACACCATTAATGGAGACCTAGCCCCAATAGTGGAATATTGAAGTCAAGAACACTTGCTCCTCTAAATAAGTATACTCACTCCAAGCTAAATAAGTATACTCACTCAAAATAAATCTTATGTATTTGGTACTTTCAAGAAATGGAAAGATTTGGTTGAAAATGAGATAGGAAAAATGTTGAAGTGTCTCAGATCAGATAATGGAGGTGAATATTGTAGCAAATAATTTGATAAGTATTGTTCATAGCATGGAATTTGAAGAGAGAAGATAGTTCTAGGAACACCACAGGAAAATGGTGTGTCAGAAAGGATGAATAGGACAATCATGGGGTGTGGAAGGTGCATGAGATTTCATGCATGATTGCCTTGAAAATTTTGTGCAGATGTTGTAGATACTAATTCTTATCTAATAAATAAAGGGCCTTCAAGTTCCTTGGATGGAGGTATTCTAGAGGAGGCATGGACAGGTAAAAACGTAAACTACTCATTTTTAAAGACTTTTGGTTGTGAAGCCTTTGTCGAGATTCATAAAAAAATGGAGTATGTTGCTACTACAGAAGACTATGTTGCCACTACGGAAGAAGAGTATGTTGTTGCTACAGAAGCTAGTGAATAAACTATTTGGTTACAAATATTTCTAGATAAATTGGGTAAGAAGAAGGAGTTGGGCAAGTTATACAGTGATAGCCAAAGTGCCATCCCAGTTCGAATTTAAACAAGAATGCAACAAATTACAGATATAACCATAAATACAAAGATGCAACATAAATAAAACTTCATTTTATTAATATAAGATACTGAAATATGCTTCATCCATCCATGATCATTCCTTAATTTCACTTAGACCCTCACCAATTTCATCATTTTGCAAGGAAACTTCTCCAAGCATGTTGAGAAAATCTAACCATCTCCTAACCTTGGTTTTGAGTTCTAAGTGATCCTAGGCATTTTATTGCTTCATTCCATCCACCAACCACCTTCCCTAAGCCTTCCATCACCTTCAACACCCATCATTTTCCCTCGGTTGTATCTTGTAGAAATACAGAGAATCCTGTAGGTCTTTAGGACATCTTGTAGGTTTTCCTGTAGTGCTCTGTTTTGAGGCCAAATTGAAGGAAAATCCTCTATGAAGCCAGACAAGGTCACCTAAGGGTCTCCTAAACCTTACAACCATCCACCAACTTTGCTACGCCACCTGCCACATCACCAAAAGAGATTAGCTTTCACACTCTTCCATAAAAAAAAAGTTAAGAAGAAAAACAGATTTATTCTAGTCATTACATGCACAATAGTAATGTTTGATGTTTTGAACTTACATGCTTAGGATAGTAGAATTTCATACATGTTAACTTAGCATTCTTTCTAAAGCATAGTCTCTTAGAAGTTAGCTAGAAAATGGTGTGATTTTAGCATTGGATTTCAGTCATTTTCCTTATTGTAGTAGCCAAGCTTTCTATTAGTAGCAATTTCTCTTTCCCTCCTCAGTAATCAAGCTTCTTCTGAATCCATAGAAGTCTATCTTTAAAAAACCTAGTGGTCTCTCGCCAATTGAATAGTGACAAAAGGGAAGAACCATCACTTTTACTTATGTATGCAACATTGTTACCTCCAATTTTGTACGAACCTCGGGTTGATAAAGTAAATTTGGTAGCCCGAGGAGTTGCAACATTCTTGCTGCAAGATTGGTTCTCATCACTTTTTGGCATCATTTCCAGGGAGGTGTCTGAGTAATATGTGATTAGTACTTTCTTTCTTCCATTTCTTGTTTTTGATATTCTGTTATTAGTTTTAGTTATTGCAAGAGTAATTTAGTTGCTTTCTTTTCCATTCTACATTCTTTTCTTTCCTTCCCATTCTACAAGTAAGATTTCATTCAAGTAGTTAGTTTTCATTCAGTCTGCAATTTCAATTCTGCAATCACTTTCAGAGTTTGAAGAAAACTCAAAATAAAACAAAACAAAAAAAACATTTTTTTTTCATGCCTCTTAGGAATAGGGATAACTTAGAGAAATTTTTGCCAAATACCCCCACTACTTCAAACACCCAACCTTCCCTCTTCTTTGGTGGCTCTAAACTAGAGGAACCCTTAGGTGAGCAACCATAAATATTTAAGGAGCCTACAAGGGGAAAAGAAGAATAAGAACCCATTCCTACTGATCCAATGGTTGAAAATAGAAATGACAGAGGAAATAGAGAAGGAGCTGAGTGTGCCTTCCTCATTAGGGAAACCAACGGGGATTCGAAGATGAAGAATATAAGTTTCTTTGCCCTTCCTCATTTCCATGGCCTGACCATAGAATATCCAAACACTTTCTTATTTGAATTTGTTGTCATATGTCGAACCTATGACTACACAAATGATGAGTAGAAGATAAAACTATTCCCATCCACTCTCAAGGATGCAACTTTACGTTGTTTCATGGGTTTACCTAGGGATAACATCAACACTTGGGCTTAGATGCAGTAAGCCTTCCACAATATGTATCGAGACTACTGTAGGTCTAAAGACACCAAAGAGGAAATTTTTAGAATGACCTTAGGGCATGATGAATACCTAGAGAATTATGAAGAAAGATTCCAACTTAGCTACAAAAGGGCCAGGTGCACACTTTTCTCTGAGTCACTGAAGCTAGTCCTTCTTAGAGTAGTAAGGGAAGATCTTCAGGATACCCTAAACTTGTTAGCAGGAGGGGACATCTTCCAGTTACCCTATGAGGATATCAAGACTGTCTTTAGAAACCATTCTAGGGCAGCTAGGAAAAAGGGTATGGGTATACAACCTATGGTCAATCCATCCTCTTCCAATGTATCCATCAAGGGTGAAATTGGAAACATGCTGGAGGATTTCAAGAGTGAGATGTTGCAAACCCTTGCCCTACAGATGGACGCTATACACATTAAGAGAAAACATGCGGAAGTGGAGAGAACCTTAGCTCAATTCCATAAAGTTGGAATGGTTTAATTACAGTCATCAGTAACTCTGTCTCTCGATCTAGTACTTTAAAGTTTAATGATTTTGTCAGTGCAATTCATATCGAGGAAATGCTTGAGGCATCAAGTAATGCCCTAACTGCAGAGACTAGGGGAAGAAAAATGGAAAAAGGAAAGAGCCCAAGATATGATCGTAATTCAAGGAAAGGAAAATCCAAGTCCATATCAAGGATATTGTGCTGGAAATACGGGAAGAAAGGACACCTGAAGAAAGACTGTAAGTCTCATAATGGAAAAGAAGGAGATACGAAACAAGAAAACAATCATGAAGGGAATGTGACAGGTGATGTGTTGCAAGACACATTGATTCTTTTATTAGGAAATATTATTGATGCATGGGTGGTAGATGTAGGGTTCTCATTCCATGCCACACCTCATAGGAAACATTTTCATGATTATCTTCAAGGAAATTTTGGACAGGTTCATTTGGGTGGTGATAAACCTTGTAAAATCATTGGAATGGATAATGTTTTCATAAAACTACAGAATGGAAACCAATGGCTATTGAAGGATTAAGGAATTTTCTAGATCTAAAGAAAAATCTAATTTCAGCGGGGTAGTTGGGGGTGAACGTTGTGTAACTAATTTTACAGCTAAAACCTAGAAGGTCACTAAAGGAGCTCTGGTAATAGAGAAAGGAGAAAAGGTTGGTACATTGTATTTATGCAATGGTATTTCTAATTTTTTTAATGCTTTAACCTCTATAGGAGCAGATACAACATTGTGGCATCATAGGATTGGGCACTTGAGTGAGAAGGGGATGAAGATTCTTCAA
>APFE031083183.1:0-12757 GCA_000404065.3 Pinus taeda | reverse complement strand
TGCACACATATACTTATAAATAATTATTATTTCCTTTCTCCATTTTAGTGATCGGTCTACCTTTATTACAATTGTTTGATTTAAGTTTTGATTTTCCATTTTCTATTTTATAAAAATTGAATTTGTGTCTTCTATTGTATACAACCTAATGCAAATTAACCGTATTGATGGAACCTACTAGTCTTGATATGGACATCAATAAAAGAATCTTTAGAAAGCAAAGGCTAAAATTTTGAAATGACAACCTCTAAATGTGTGAATGGAATGGATTACTCCAAGTAAAAAGGAGGACATGGCTTGAAATTACTGACCATATTAACCCTTAGCTTTTATGAGATTTCATTGATTGGAGTAGTTGTTGGATGAACTTGGATGTATTTATGAGAAATATTTTTCATGTGATTTGATGCCCTTGGTGATGGTAGATGGATATTCTTATGGTGCTTGATTTGTTTGTCTAACTTATCATGATGTTGGTCATGGAAATGTACTTGTGTATGGGAGATGTAGCGAAGAAATTTTCCCTCGAGGCTACACATTGCCCAAATTAGAATTTACCCAAGTTGCCAAGTAGTCTCTTCAATTAAATCAATGGTGGTTTATTTCCTAGAACATTAGATCATGAGTCTATTGCATAATATCAAGCTACAACCACACATTTTGGGCAAACAATTATTTGAGTAATGCCATAAATTCAATGTCAGACAATTGTTCATCAATTAATTATATTGTGAATGAGGAGAGGAATGATGGAGTGAAGTGTTATGAACATACATAAAAAAATTAGGCTACATTTATTAAATTAACACAATAGAGTTGTTTAGTTGCTTTCCATTAAATATAGGGTTATTGCATTTCTTGGACAATCCTCAGCCTTGGAAGTATAAGCAATGAAGAAAGCCAACTATTATTGACCAAATAGAGCCACCCATTCATCCTTATCAGAAAAGAAGCCTTGAACTTGACAAAGAACACAATTTTTTAATTAATTCCACAAAAGTGTCCATGTTTATGAAATGGATAGGACATAATCACATCATCTACATATAAACATTAGAGAAATATTTCACATTGAAGAAGGAATAATCCATGCTAGAGGATTGAAGAAGGGAAGGTAATAATCTAAGGTTGAGTGTAACTTCCAGTAGGGTATTCTCTCAGTGAATGTCATTTGTCTTAGAATTTTTTAGAGTTTTCTTTTTTATATGTTGTTGGAGTGTGAATCCACATTCAATACGTGCTAGATCTTTTGCATTAGTTTATAAGTGAACTAGGAAAATCATAACATAAAATACAATACTTAATCAAGCACACATGCTTATGAATACGATACAATTATTTGACTTAGAAACTTGGATCCCATTAAAAAAAATTGGTAAATGAAAGAAAATATTTATCTTATTGAGAATTTACAAAGGAGAACATCACATCATTGTAGACACTGGACAATCTTTGATCTAGTTTAGTGTTCCTATACCATAGTCTATATATACGACATATTCCAAAAGAATAGAAAATTTCTCTTGTCTATTGCTTGTAATTTGTAAATACTACAAAAATGAAGGCTATTACTTATAAATAAGGGTGGTTGCTCATGTCCATCATAATTCACCATGAATGCATGAGTATAGCAAGATTCTTAGATATGCATTGCAATAACACACAAGCAGGTTGCTTTCTTTATTCCTCTCCAAAGACCCAAATAGGTTTCAATAAGTTCCCTTGCTTGAGAGATAGTGAGTGAATGATTAATTAATTGATGGGAGTAAAACCCATCGCTTTATATGGATTTGAGATTTGGGGCCCCAACCTTGGTTATAGATAGTGGTATTGCATCTAGAGAGTCTAGGATTGTGCTTAAACACCTTATTTGGTGCAAACTTATTCATAAAGATTCATCAATTGATTTTTCATCATCATAGAGATCAATTTATATCATTTTATATACATGCACATAATCAATATTCCTAAAACGTGGTTGATCTTTGTGTGCCTTAGACTATTAAATGCCACAAATCACAATGAGATGTGCTTGAGTGTGGCTTGAGTAATTGTGGGAGAACTAATATGCATCTACAATGTTTATAAAAAGAAGAAAGGTGCATTGTAGAATGCATGTGGGGTCATAAGAGAGGCATCATGTCACTATACTTGAGATATAAATATAAAAGGGTATAAAAAATGTTGAAAAAATGGATACTTACAATATCTAGTGAATGTAGGGGTTTTTTAAATTGGGAAGGTGTACTGGGTTCGTATTGGTAGGGGGTTAAATAAATTGATTTTTAGACGTATTTTCCATTATGTAGTCAAATTAAGGTTTAGTATGCCACAAATGCACATGCTATGCCAGAGGTTCATTAAGTGAAGCCCCGGTGAAATTTGTCTTCAAGGGAATTACCAAAAATATTCATGGTCTTTGAATTAAGACATTTTCCACCACCATGTTTATTATTTCTTTTATATATGTAATGTAAAAATGATAGATCACTAATTAACTCTGACCACCTCTTTTATCTAGCATTTAAGTCATCTTGTGTGAATATGTGTTGTAATGTGTAATGATTAGTTTTAAGTTCAAAATTTATTCCCAGAAATTAGTGTCTCCAAATATTCAATGCGTATACAATCGTGGGTATCTCTAGGTGGTGTTTCGCATAGTTCTCCTCATGTGGTCTAAGCTTTCTTGATAAGTATGCTATTATCTTCCATCTTGAATTAGTATGCATCCTATACCTTCCTTTGATGCATTTGTATAAACCAAATAGTCTTGCACCATGTCGTGCACTTTCATAATCAATGTGGTTGTTAACAATTTATTTAGTGTCTTGAGTGCCTCTTCATGTTTCTTTGTCCAATTTAACTTCTTAGTATTCCTTTATATTTCATTAATGGGGGTTCCTAACTTCAAAAACCCTTCAACAAGTCTACAATAATATTTGGTCATTTCCATAATACTATGCACTTGATGAAAATTGGTCAGTGTCGGCCATTCCATGATTCCCTTAATATTTGTGAGATCCATTGCAATAACCTCCCTAGAGATTATATGTCCTAGATAGTGAATCTTATCCTAGTAAAATGGACACTTTGATAACTTACCATATAGTTAGTTTTCTTTGAGATGTTGCAAGACAAGCCTCAAGTGTTCTTTATGCTCCTCCAACGTCCTTGAATAGATCAAGATTTCAGTAATAAAAGCTTGTACTAACTTTGTCTAAATTCTCTATTCATTAATCTCATGAAAGAACCTAGGGTGTCTGTGAGTCCAAAAGGTAGTACTACGAACTCAAAAATCCTAAATCTTGTCTTAAAGGTTGTCTTTAGGATATCATCTTCCTTGATTCTCAACTAATGATATCCAATTCTCAGATATATTTTAGAAAATGTTTCTTGATCATCACCTTATTCAACTGAAAATATTATATGCATAGCATATAGGATCCATCTTTCCTCTTAACAAATACCATTGGTGCCCCCCATCACACTAGGTCATATAAAACCCAAATCTAATCATTTCTTCAACTGGATCTATAATTATATTCAATTCATGAATCAACATATAATATGGAGCTTTTGACATAGGCTTAGTGTCAAGTTTAACATTGGTAGTGAAATGGATTTTCCTCTTAAAAGTTATCCTAGGTAACTCTTATGGGAACATGTCCTTGAATTCAGCAAGAATTGGATACTTATCTAGATTCATTGAGTCCTCTTTGTCATTTAATGATGCAATCATGTATAATTGGCACCCTTTTTTCCTACATTTCATCAATTTCATCATTGAGACGAACCTTAAATATACCCCTCAGTTTATCCATCAAGGATTTTCTTTGACTAACATCATTGGTTTAATGCAACACCTTATCCTTAATGTATAATCATTTATACGCGGAACATAGAAAACCTAGCAACATTCATTACATGCAATAATTATAAAATATTTTCAAAAAACAAATGTACTTATAATATATCCAAGAAACAATATTTTTTAATCCAAAAATGACATCTCCACAACAAGCACTAGTTTCCAATAGCCAAATATCCATTAAAGATCACATCTTCCCAAAGTAGCAAAGTACAAAGGGCTAGGTTGTAATCTCTATGAGAGGTTGATTTCTCCACAAACAATGATGAATAAATGGGTTAGTTGACTCTATATTTATAAAAGATCTACCTCACTCAATTTATAACTAAAAACCCTTACATAAGTTTAACTTTTGAGTGTACAAAAAGTAAATTAGGGTTACAAGCCAACCCACTAGCTTTACATCATAATTGTCCAATATAAGCCTACACATCTGAGATGTAGGGCTAAAAATGTGATGAAGGAATGACCTTTTTAGGCTCCAAATGCTCCATCAAGGAAAAAACAAGACTGAGAATGCCTCCAAGCATCATGATCATCCTCCATTTGAATAAAATCCCCAAATCATGCATCAAAGTAGCTCCAAGGGTCCAAGATCTAGTTATGTGTGCCACACGTCATCTCCATGGTTTTCATATGAGCAATGTGGTGCCTCCTCTCTCCAGGGTTAGGGCTCCATAAAGTGTAGTGGGCCCTCCTCAATCATCCTCGAGATGACCATCCTCATTTCGGGCATGGATCATGGCATTCACATCAAGAAGTATCAAGGCTAGCCTAGGGGAATGTTGGGTCCATTGGTACATCATCAACAATCCTCCATGCTAGAAAATAAAATCCTAATTTTCTAACTCCTATGGTTGTTATGGGATGTGTCTCAAATGCTCAAGTCATAAAAAGGCCCAACACTGTCAAAAGTAGGGAACATTGCATCTGTTAAGTCATCATACTCTTTGAAATATGTTAAATAGTTTGGGAATCATGTGAAATGTGGTGGCCTTAATGCCTATGCTACTCTTGACCACATAGAAAAACCAACCTAAACTCAAGTGAAAGTAATAATTCATTAGAGACCATGAACATGAATGTATCTAAGTGAACCATACTTAAGTGTTAAGGGAATATTAATACTTCAAAATGGGATCACCTTCAAATATCTAATTATACCACATCCCCTAAAGGTGTTCCATACCTTTGTAGGAGTGGCTAAGTATTCAAACATATTAGGTTCTTCCAACCCCCAAGGGCAAGTGGCATTTCCAAGTTTAACCCTTCAATCAAGGTATGTTAATGTAAGTAGGTGGCAATGAGGGAAAGGCTTCATGTCCAAGTGCCATGGTCAAGGGACCAACTAATGGGAGTCCACATCCTGAGTGTAAGACCTAATGGGGGGAGAAATCATGGATGCATGAGTTACCATACTCGACCTACTTTTTCCACCCCTTCAGTGTGCCTTTTACTTCTTTTTTATAATGCTTTTTATTTTGGTGCATGGCTCAAGGATCAAATCATTCTCTTTGTGATATATAATTTAATCTACCCCTTGAGATGAGGTAATTTATTACTCATCAAGTTTAGTACATACAAGGGTTCATTTTAATGAGGTGGAGCATCAAGTTCTAATGAATTGAGTGATGGCTAATGAGGAGGGTAAAGCTCTTGTTAGCATTTTTCCAACATACTAACTTATGTCTTGGCCATCTTTTTCATTTTAACTTTATTTTTCTTTAATTGTAGTCATATCAAACTTTTCCATTTTTTAGTTGCATCATCTTCTAGGGAAATGTTTTCCAACCCTACTCAATGATGTGGATAAGAGAGTGCCAAATCCAAATGAACTAATGACAAAATATACCCAAAGAATTGAGATGGTATCAAGGGATTGTAATGTGACATGGAAAGTGTTAAGTATGTCATAAGGGAGAATGAACACACTATTTTAATCCAAGCTTTCCAAGTAGTGCCCCTCCTATAACCCTAACGCCTTAAGGGAGGTCCCACTAGACTAGGGCTAAAAATTAATCCCCCTAGTAAGGTTAGATAAAATATTTATAGTCAAGATGAGTCAATCATATAGATTGCTCCTTTATCCATACTAAATTCCCTAAAACATTAAGTAAAATCACATGATTGCAAAATTATCAAAGTACATGTTGAGTCGTAGCCCACCTTCATCCAAGAGGAATGTCAGATGATGATAGGTGTAGTGACTAGTTCAAATAGTGGAGGATCTTTCATATCATCATCATCATCAAGCTAATGTGTAATCTTATTGGCCAGATGGTTGTCCAAAATAGGAGAAGAAACAAGCATTTAGTAAATTCAAATAGTGAACCTTTGTTATCAGACTCCACCAACAGTGATCAAAGATATAAAAAATCATAGCTTCTTTTTCAGATCAACCTCTACAAATACTCTCAAATTGGACCAAAAAGAATTGTGTTTGCTAACCAGGACCAATACCTTACCAAACTAGATAACAAACAAATCTACAAAAGGCCTTTATTCAACAAGAAGTGAAAAAAACTTAGGCCGCAAGTGGTAATGGCCTTTATCATCTAGGTTAAAATTAGATCTCCAAGATTTCACATAAGCCAAGTAATCCACAATATGGTGGGTATCATACTTAAGAACTTGTCACATTTCTCACTCAGTGTTGAACAAAAGATAAATATATTTTATCCCAAAAATAATTGTGAATTTAAAGGAACTCATTTTTCCTCTCAACTTGGAAAACATCGTTTGTTGAAGGATATCTCATCCAACATGTAATGAAATAAATACAAGATCACCCTATAGTGTTCTAAATTTAGCCTCCCTTCTACATAGTCCTAGTCACAAACGAGGAAAGAATTAAAATGTGCTTGGTGGGAATCCACATTGGTCTAAGGGTACAAATCTCAACTTTTCTGATTTTCAAGGCCTGAGAAGAAAATTGATTCAAAGAAGGCACTCACTATTTCCAGTCAACAACTTCCCATTGACCCTAATACAATCTAGTTAAGCTTCAATAAATTTGACCTCTCCCATTGGTTGCAAATATGAAAAAGTCATCATCAAGGTGGATCCATCAATCTAAAATCTAAGGTTCTCGACCATGTTAAAGTATTGATACCAAATCCAATATATTTTATTTCAACAATTTAAACAAAACCCAAAAAATATTTATCTCAGGTAAATTCCAAAACTACTAATAAAATAAATATTCTAGTATTTTAACTCAAAAAATAATTTACAGTAGAAAATAATTGCAGAAAATCATACATGAAACAACATGCAACAATAGAAACTTCACCCAAACAATTCTTCGTCACTTTCATTAAAATATGGAAAATATGAGTTAGACCCACAAAGAAAATTTTATGCAAATAAATTTTATTGCTGCAAGGAAACTTGTAACTTGGCCTCCCCCCAAAATCAACATATTAAATTCACTATCAACTAGAAGAAATTATGCTACAAGAATTTTTGGCCTATTGTATAGCACCCTTGTTGTCGCACCTATGGGATCATCTTGCTACTACTGCACGCATGTACTTGACCTGTTATCCTCGGCCTTCTCTCAACAAACTTCTTTGTCTTGTTGTTATCAACCCTCTCTCTCTCCAACTCAACACCTCTAAACTTCTCCCAAAGTCTCCTTAGAGAATTTCTAATCTTCCTCCTCAATCAAATCAAGCCTCTCTCTTGAGAAAATATATTGCTGAAGAAGTCAACCATAATATGTGTCTTTCACCTCATAATTAGGCTTATTTAATGATTTCATTAGGTTGAATCACTAACCCTAATTTCCTAAGTGATCAATGGCTAGGATTCAATCCTTATATCACTTGAGATCAACGGTTGGGGTTATATTGTCTAAGTCACTCAAATAAAGTAATTTACTTATAATTAGACTTAGGCTTAATAATTATCAGTAATTAATTATTGAACTTTTCTTGAGTTAAACTTAGTAAAAAATTCAAAGAGCACTTATACATCACATGCAGGCACCCAAAGAGGCAATTCAAATTATTCTCCATGCTAAGAAAAAAATCTAGAAAAAGACCTCCCATATGTACAAAAATCAAACTCCATCCTATCCAAGAAGGGTTTCTCCACCATGCCAACTTTTCCTTGTAAAACACAAACATTACCTTCATTAAAGGCTTGGTGAGAATATTTGCAATGTGCTCCCTTGTAGGTATGTACTATAATTTCACAACACCTCTCAAGACCATGTGTCTGATGAAGTGATACCTAATATTTATGTCCTTGGACTTATCATGAAACATTGGATTCTTCAAAAGCTTGATGTGACATTAAAATCACAATGTATCATGGTAGCTCTCATCTCAAGATCAAATAAACCTATGAGCATCTTGCTAAGCTAGATGGCCTCACAAATCACTAGAATCGTGCCATGTACTCTTCCTTTTCTGATCCAAGTGCCATTGAATGTTTCTTCCTATTGAATCACGAGATTAATACTAACCCCAAGTTGAAACAACACTCATAAGTAAATTTCTTATCTATTGAACTGCTTGCACAATCAGAATTTGTATACCCCTGTAGCTATATTCCACCAAGTCTGACATACCTTAGTCCAAAATCCATTATACCACAAAGGTACCTCAACACATGCTTCACTTCCACTCCAACCTACCTTGGCTCCACCATAAACTATTTGAGTGTATTCACTGCAAGCATAGATCTAGCTTGGTATTGACCAAATACATCAAGGACCCAATAGTATTCTTGTACAAAGTGGAATCCACCAACTCACTCATGAAAGCATCAATCTTCCTTAAGTTGGTGTTCATGGGTGTAGACATGGGCTTGCCATCTTTCATTCTAAATCTACATAGAATCTCAAATGCATACTTTCCTTGCCCAAGGAAAACTTCTCCTGACTACTACCACACCTCCAATCCCAAAAAGTAGTGCATGAGCCCAATGCCCTTCATCTTGAACTCCAAAGAAAGGTCCTCCTTGCACATCCCAATGATTTTCTCTAATCTTGTCAAGAAGAGATCGTCAACATAAAGGAACGAGATGAGCTTCTCACCCTCAACAATTACATAGTACAAGTTTGAATCTACCTCACTCTTGATCAAGCCCAATCCAAGAATTTATCCATCAATCCTAGAATACCATGTGCATGGTGTTTATGTAAGTCTATAAAGGACCTTCTTCAATCTGCATACATGGGATTCCCTTCCATGCACCTCAAATCCTTGAGCCTACTCAACATACATCTCTTCCTCAATCACCCCACTGAGGAAGGTAGTATTCACATTCATCTTGTGTATCCTCCACCCCATATTTGAATCAATACATATGATCATCCTAATAGAAGCATATTTGTCAATAGGTGCAAATTTCTCCTTGTAGTCCACTCCCTCCTTCTAAGAGAACCCTCTTGCCACAATCCTTGCCTTGTACTTCTCAACAATACCATTTGTTGCATGCTTGATATTATAAATCCATTAAGAAGTGGCCACTGACATCCCCTTAGGCCTCGACACGACAACCCACACATCCTTCCTCATGATGGAATTGTACTCTATCATGGCATCCCTTTAGGCCTACTAATATGTTTCCTCCTCAAAATTAGAAGAATTAGAGTTATTGATGCTTCTCATCAAGGCCATGTAGCTAGAAAATCTAGCTGGTGGTTTACTACACCTGAAAATCCTACTTGGAGTCTGAGCTAGATGCTCATTTGCTTCTCCAAAATTCTACTCGGCCCATCTCGACCTTCTCCTGGTGGAGATAGAATAAAAACCTTTTTCGTCCTCCTGAACAGAAGGCTATGTCCATGCTATTGGTGTTGTTGGTCCCTCCACAATCTTCGAAGCCTATCACTCCTACTCCTCTACCACAATTGTCTTAGTATCATGCAACCTCCTAAATATCCTACCCTCTTTGAATCTGACATTCCTACTGATGATGTCTCTTATATGTACTCAAATGTTGACCCAATAGTACTTTGACACCTCACTATAGCCCACAAAGATCCTTCTCTCAAAGGAGGTCTCCAGTTTAGTCCTCTTCCCTAATGGAATATGGACATAAACTATACTACCAAATATACAAAGGTGTCTCGCCTCTGATATCACTTCTGTAAAACCCTCTTCGAGAGTATTTTCCTCCACTACCTTGTAGGATGCACATTCTCTAGGTAAGCTATTTTATTGTAGGCCTTTTCCCACAAGAATATAGGAAAGCATTGATTATGGATCATTGCCTTTGCTACTCCAAACATTGTCATGTTCTTCATTTCTACAACCCCATTATGTTGAGGGTTATAAGGAATTATGAGTTATCACTTAATTATTTCCTCCCTATATAAACTCTTAAACTCATTAGAGGTATACTCACCCTTGTTTTCTAATCTCAGCACCTTGATCTTCTTCCTACCCTAACTCTCCACAAGAGCTTTAAACTCTTGGAATTGTTGAAGAATGTAACTAGTGTCAGTATTCATAATTGTATTTGATGAAAAGAAAGAGAAAAGAAATTTATTGTAAAAGAAAAATTATTTTGAAGCATGGGTTTCATGCTCTTTTATTTATCTTCTATGTCAAAGCCACCATTGAAGCCTTCCAGGTTTTGTCATGAATCAATAAAGTCATTGTCATTTTTATTAGACCCTTCTTGGGATTTTGTATCATGCAAAAAGAATTATTTTTTACTCAAAAGTGTCATTTTCCACCTCCACACCAAGTCAACCCTATCCTCATGAATTCAGCCTGTATTAGGGCTATTTGACCTAGCATAAAGAGTATATATAGAGAGACATCTCCACTCATTTAGTACACACACTACACAAATTTGATCTACAAGAGAAAGAGGTAGAAAAGAAGAGAAAAGTTGAAGAGAAAGAAGGAAGAAGTTGGGGAAGAAAAGAACCAAGATTTTGGGCATCTCTCTCTCTCTCACCTGCGAAGTCACTAGATTGTCATTGGGACTAAAATTTCTAAATCTACTGCAACTCTGAAATTCTGAAGTTGGGGGTCGAAATTTTGTAGCTAGGGGTTGAAATTCTGGATTGAAGTTGCATCTAAGAAGTTGACACTTGGATACTTTTGAAGGGATCATCTACTGGAAGGAAGAGTTAAATTGGTGAATGGAGGAGGTCTTTGTCTATGCCTAAATGGTCTTCGATTGTCTCATCTTGATTTGAATCTACTAGTGTAAGAGTTGGACTGGGTTTTCCCCTTGGAAGTTTTTTTCCCTGGTTGAGTGCCTACATCTTGTGTCTCTTGTTCTTGTGATCCTCATATACATTTAATTTGGTAATTTATTGATGAAAGATAAACTAACAAATAAGTAAAAGAAACGAAAATAAATCACAAGTAATTATCAAGAAAGAGGAATCAAACCCTATGTAAGCATTGATTTTTCAACATGGTATCTGAGCTAAGGTGAAAGAAAGACTAGTTGAAGGTCACTTTGTCGACTATCAATTGAAGGAAGGAAAATCAATCTTGGAAGAAAATTTCACTCCCTCAATGGAAATTTATTTGAATATGGGATTCAATATAATGAAAATTAAAGAAAGTTGGGTTGGAAGGATCATCTACAATCTATTTAGAAGATTCAAGAGTGAAGGATTCTTGATTGCACTTACATGTACACTTGATGATGATAATTCATGGATCATTGAAAATGGAGCCTCAAGACATGTGATAGGAGAAACTGGATAACTTCATATTCTATCAAGGGAATCAACATCACATGTAGTGGAGCTTGGAGACAACAACAGATATGCAGTCAAGGTCCTTGGATCTACATCATTGAAGCTAGAAATTGAAGCAAAGCTACAGCTCAACAACATCCTCTATGTCCCAGTTTTGAAAAAGAATTTACTTTCCATTTCTTGTTTAGAAGATAAAGTAGATATAGTTTATTTTGTAGATGGTAAATTTTTGGTTTGGGAAAAAGATTCTAGTTTTGAAAAGGAAAGGGTTATTTGGCTTCATGATGGAAGACCACATAGAGTTATAACACCATCTCCTGAAACCCTTGTTCACATGGAGATTACTCGTATTGAACTTTGGCATAGAATATATGGGCATATTCATTACAAGATAATACCCTCTCTAAGTCAAATGGTAAAGGGAATCCCCAACATCAAGGAATATCATGAAGGAGTATGCAAGGGATGTGCCTTTGGAAAGAACACTAGGAAACCTTTTACAAGAAGTGACACAAGGTCCAAGGATATATTAGATCTCATTCATTTTGATTTTTATGGGCCCGTGTCTAATAAATATCTTGGAGGCCATCTTTACTATGTGACCTTTATTGATGATCACTCTAGAAATTCATGGCTCTATCTTCTCAAGAAAAAGGACGAAGTATTTGGAAAGTTCAAGGAATTTAGATCCAAAGTTGAGACCTTTATTGAAATAAGGATAAAAGCGTTGAGATCCGACAATTAAGGTGAATACACTTAAAAAAAATTAGAGCATATTGTAAAGAAGCAAGTATTAAGAGGGAGCTCATTGTTCCCTACAATCCCGAACAAAATGGAGTAGCAGAATGGAAGAATAGAACCACTGAAGAATGCATAAGCACTATGATATTTAATTAAGATATACCAAAATTTCTATGGGGAGAAGTAGCCATGATAGCATTATACATACAAAATAGAATTACTCATAGAATCCTTGATAATATGACAATGGAAGAAGCATTCACAGGGAAGAAATCATGTGTAGACCATCTCTGAATCTTTGGGTGTCATGCATACATTCATGTTGCAAAAGAAAAGCGAAAGAAGTTAGACTCTACAAGTATAAAAGGAATCATTTTTGGTTATATCCTTTCATCAAAGGCTTATAGAATCTACATCAAAGAAGGAAGACAAATCAAAGTTAGCAGGGATGTTATATTTCATGAAAA